>JBBPBX010000760.1:66152-118541 GCA_038048925.1 Garcialebias charrua | reverse complement strand
ATATATATATATATATATATATATATACAGCTAACCCCCGAGTTAAGTACGAGTTCCGGACCTAAGGACCGTTCGCAGCTCGATTCTGCCGTAGCTAGGGGGTGAAAATAACTCTTGTTCGTAGGTCCTGATTTCGTTCGTACGTCGCGGAAATAACGCTAACGGAGCGCCGCACACAAATTTATCGGCATGAGACTGAACAAGCTGACATACTGGGCCATAAACATGCACAGAACTTTATTTACAAACACTTATCTAACACATTACACCACACATTCATCCATAAACACACACAGTAACTGTACAGCAACGTTAAACATTGCTATTCAGCACAGCACATTCAATACTGTACAGTACTGTAAAATTATTACAGAATAAAATAATTAATTAAAACAGTACAGAATAAATAAAAATATAATTTCTTACTTTGAGATGGTCAAAGCCGATATCTGGGTGATGGTCAAAGCCGACACCATGCGTTGATGTTGTCGGCCGAGCAGCGCGGCGAACCATGGCAGCTGCTGAGGCCTGTGTTAGCTTCTGCTAGCTGCCTTTTAGCCAAGCCATGAGCTGGTGTTCGCGCTGCAGTGCGGCGCGATGGATCGGTGATCCATCCTCGGCTGCTGCTCCAGGCTGAGACGTCCACAGAGCTCGTTTCCAGCTAGTAATTAATCCATATGAGGCAAAGCCGGCTGCCGAAAATGGCTGCCGCAGACGGTCCGGTGTTCTGCTTTAACTTGTGACCGTGTAAACTGGAGACCTTCTTGTAGCATTTCCTGTTATGACCGGAAGTTGAACAAATATTGCGCAATTATGACAAAAATGATCAGAAATGATCATTTTTATCATAATTATTATTTATAAAGCCTTTAAAACAACCACAGCTGCAACAAAGTGCTGTACACATGAAATTAAGAACATTTAAACACACAAAAAAAAAATATATATATATATTTTTTTTTATAATTTCATATTTTTATTAAATATGATACGTTCGTAGGTCCGGGTTGCCGTAGGTCGATGGAGTCGTAGGTAGGGGGTTAGCTGTATATATATATACATATATATATANACAACCACAGCTGCAACAAAGTGCTGTACACATGAAATTAAGAACATTAAAACAAAAAAAAACAAAAATAATAATAATAATTATTATTTTTTTTTAATACAGTAATGTCATATTTTTATTAAATATGATACGTTCGTAGGTCCGGGCCGCCGTAGGTCGATGGAGTCGTAGGTAGGGGGTTACCTGTACGTACATACTGCACCATATACAGTACATGTACAGTACTGTATTACCAAGCACTTAGCCTATCCTAACACAATATATACACACATACATACATTGATGATGATGGTGGAGTACACTACTCTGGACAAAACTGAAAGTTGGCATGTGCCCTAAAAAATCTGCGCCCCACCATTGTTCCAGTTGATCAACAAGTGTGTTCCAAACTCTAAAACATTTGTAATATAAACGTAACAATATGTAATCAATCAATTCCAATCAAAATATCAAAGCAACTTTATTTGAATACTGTAAATGTTACACGTCAATAAAATTGTAACAGTTTTAAAAAATGAAAGTCTGGTGTTACTTATAGAAACAGAAAAACATATGACTAAATCTGAAGTTATGTATGAAATATAATCTTAAAATATCATCACAGGAATCTTAACCACGAGTTTAATCCCGTTAGTTTGACTGCTCCAAAACATGTAACAATAATTAAAAGTAAAATTTGGCCAATAGCTCAGGTAAAAATGCTGACCTGTAGAACATTTCTTCATTTTTCACGGTTTCTGTAAAGAACTCACCATCAGACACAATCCTCTGAATAAAGTATTCTGACCCAAACCACACCTTGAAGTCACAGTACTCCTGCTCCATCACAAACAACTGAGCTTGTACCTGTGTGACCTCTGCTGAGTTCATAGGACCTGTTTGTGTTGTCAATGCAGGAATGCTTTTTTTTTACTGAGGCACCGAGGACTCCAGCATCTTTGGCACAATGTGGACATTTTATTTTCAAAACACCATTGTAACAGCAGGTGCAGGAGAGCAGAGCATCAGGAGAAGCTCTGAGGTCTGGCCGGCTGCAGTTGATGTGTAGTCTGGAGTCACAAACTGTCAGATCCTGATGCTGCAGTTCAGCGATGGCTTCATATGTCTGGCTGGCTGTTTTCACATCCCCATCTGACAAACAACAAAAAATTATTATTAGAATCTCCTCTAAACATCATTATCCTTTGCTTTTATCTGTAATTTTCAAGTTTGGAGTGTTTGTGTCATGACATACTTGCTTTAAAGTGCAGTGACCACACATTACTGTCCCATCCTTCTCCAAGGACACCCACGGCTTTAGAGGAGCTTCAGACAGGAACTGACTGATTAATTTGAAATGAAACACATAAACCGTTAATACAGGCCTATTTATTTAGTGTTGACAATCACATGTTTCACTATTGTGGACATCTGCTGGTGTTTACTGACTGTGATAACAGTCAGATGTTAGATACAGAGTCAGGATGTGCAATATGGCATAAAATTCATATCCCAGTGATATTGTCTATTGTGATGAGAAGCTACACAAAGCTACACACTAATTACGTCAGTTTTTTTTTTTTTTTTGCCGGTGTTCTGTCCATTCAGCATACATGTTTTGGTAGCAAACATTTAGTTAATACGCATGCACGCTCATTTTACAATAAGTCTGTGACGCTCAGAGGAGCCGTCTGATCAGCCGTCTGATCATCCTACACTGCAAGATACAACAAAAAGAATGTCAGTAAATTGTTTTGGTTCAAAGTACACAAGGTAGTATTGTTCATTTACACAATTTACAGTGTGCAATGCATTTCCTGAACCGTAAATAAATCGTTTTGAAAAACAAAAACTCTGTTTATGTGCGAACAAAACTAAAAAACTAAAACTAAAAGCAAAAAAACTCAGGACAGTACTAAACTTTTATTGTTTCATTTTATGCTTGTTTATTAATTGTTTAGTGTTTAAATGGTTACTGTTGCACCGAGGGACTGAGAGAGAAATGCAATTTCAATCCTGTGTATGTCCTGTACATATTGCAGTTCTGACAATAAAGTTGACTTTGACTTTTGACTTTGACTTGACTTTGAACAGTGCAAGTGAAGTTAGTCCGAGCTTTGTGAATTTAATTTAAACAATATAAGGACGACAATTTAATCATTCTGCTGCCTTAACTGTTAACTCAGGTTGTCATACAGCTGTTAAACTGCCAAGTCAGGGCAGACTGAGGCGTCAGGGTGTAATACAGCTGTTAATAACAAAGTATATGATGAGCTGAGAGGTTAACGTTTAACTCAGGGTGTCATACAACTGTTATTCAGGGCGGATTGAGGCGTCAGGGTGACATACAGCGGTTAAACTGCTAATTCAAGACGGATTGATGCGTCAGGGTGTCATACAGCTGTTATTCAGGGCGGATTGAGGCGTCAGGGTGACACACAGTGGTTAAACTGCCAATTCAAGGCTGATTGAGGCGTCACGGTGATATACAGCGGTTAAACTGCTAATTCAAGGCGGATTGATGCGTCAGGGTGTCATACAGCGGTTAATAACAAAGTATATGATGATCTGATTGGTTAACTGCTATGTCATGTGTGATATAGCTAATTAAAAAGAAGCATATGGTGATCTTGCAACAGATGTTTGCAGTTGTCAGTTTGCGCTACGTGTATGGCCATCAGTGCTACGCGTATGGCGATCTGACGATTGGCTTTTTTTTTGCCGGCCGGTTGGTCTGTTGCACCTTCCTACTGTATCTAACATTTTACTGGGATGTGTGATGACATAAAATTCATATCCCAGCTATATCTACCGGTAGTATATTGTGATGAGAAGCTACACAAAGCTACATGCTAGCTACGGCTAGCTAGCTTCTCTACTACTTAGCTCTCAAAGAAAACAGACTTTTAACACCATCTACGCACAGTTTTCAACTCAAAAAAAGGTAAGGGTAAATTTAGCTTTTTACTTACTTCCACAGATAACTTTTAGCTCGAGGAGATGACACCCTGCCCGGCTCAGAGGCTCCGGTGGAGAGGATCGGGTAGACCGGTGGAGCTCCATCTAGCTCGCTCTGAATTTTGTCTTTGGCCAGCAAGCACAAAAAAAATGCTAGCGCTTCAGCATTAAACACGATGTTATTATTGTTTGTAAAATTTTTAAAATAGGCTCAGCCACTACTCTGAGTCCAAGAAATTGCAAATGGCATCGGTGTTTTGAAAAGTTTCTGAAAGATCCAGTGACTCCCTCCCCCTGACCAATCAGTGACCGACAGTGCGATGATGTCATAACTGGACCCAACAAGAACCAGACCTTGTACCCCAGCGAAGCAGGTCCCAAAAATCGGCGGGTTCCACCTCTACAGGCACTGTGGATACACAACAACTAGTTATGAACTAGTTATGTAGGAGCCCGAAAGGGCCCAAACAGGCCCTGTGGATAAGGGGCAAAATGTACATTAGCTTTGACCGCCAACTTGAAATCATGGTTGACTCCAAATCACTTGTAGAGTTTCTCTAAAAAAACATTCAGTATTTCACGAGATATTTTACTAACAGGCACAGGCAGAAGACGACTGCCTTTCAATAATAACAAAGTAAAACAAGGCGGTGTGTTACACAGTAGCTCTTGAGGCGGATGAAGTCCACAGTCATTGGGATGGAGCGGTCGCTGTTCCGGTTCAGGGCTTTGATGTAGTCCAGCAGGTCTGCAAAAAACTTGTAGCCCCCTTTGAGCACACAGAGGGCCACGATGTGGTGCCCCCCCATTTCCTTCATGATCTCTCTGGCCAGTCTCTCTGTCCTGGGATCAGATGAGAGACAGGAGGGAGACAGAGGATGAGTGAGCAGAACGTACCGTTTCCTTTCTGTCATTTCTAAAACGCAGAGTAAATCACGAGACGATTCAGAAACGGTCAACACAAGAACTAAAGGTAGTAACAAGATAATAAAACTTATACATGTACATAGTAGATGTAGTTTTTAATTAGCTCTGGAGCTAACGCGAAAGCTGAGTCATTTCTTTATTCTCCTCTCTGTTAAAGTTTTCCAGGTCAAATTCAAGATCTGGACATCAGACAACGTCCAAAATGAACGTTCAAGCTGCATGACACTCGAAGCAACCGTCAACATCATTTGCCCACAATGCACTGCAATGGAAATAAACTGGCAACATTCGAGTGTCAATCATTTTTACAAGAATATAAAAACTACTCAACCTGCAGTATTATAACAGTCTTGTTTAATCACTGAAGTAATTTCTACTGTTCCAACTAGTCAGTGTTCCCTTTAAAGAAATAAACCCTGTAGACGATGCTGTGAAGAACACATTTCTATTCTCCATCAAACGTCTGGTGAAAAATAAATTAAAGTCACGGTTGTGAACAAAACAGCAAACATCCTCCTCTGCGTCAAATACAACCACTTTAAACTAAAGTGTTACACTGTATTTAAAGCACCAACTATAAAATAAATATAAAAGTGTTTAAGTTTACATGTCAAGTCTTTGTATTACAAAATTAACTGTGGTTTTCTCGCTCTCTCAGGAAACATTTAGTTACTACGAAAGCTTTAAAAAAGGCACAAAGGCATGTTATTGTTTTCATCGACCTACAGGCAGATTTCTCAGCTCCTTAATAAAACGCTAAATGTTCAGATGAACAGATTTTGCTGTTTTTTTCCTTCAAATTTGCCCATATTGATGACATGTAGGATATTTCCCGATTGAAATCCTGACATTCTATCATAAAATAAGACACTTTTTAGCTGAAAATGTAATTAAATTGTTAAACAAAATTGAGAAAAACAAAAATTGGACTTTGCGGAGGGAACATTTATTTCCAAACATCGGCGCTGGATCTCCTGTAGTTATCCACCAGACATTCAACTCGCTTGACTCACCTATCCAAGATGAGCCCATGAGGGATGTAGACCCGCTCCAAGTCAGCCGCATAGTGCTTTGGTATGCAGAACAGATCCAGGTCGTAGCCTTGCTCCTCATCACTGATCTGGAACAAAGTGACACAGACGACTTGAAGAAGTCACCTAACAAGAACACGAAGCACTTACAGAATGTCCGTATTAGGACTAATCCTGTGAGCAACCAGCTTTTCTGTTAGATCAAATTTAGTGTTGAGGGTCAGTGTTGCCATGAGAACACAGACGGGATAACAGGACTCGTGATGGCCAAGGGCTGGTGAAGAACTCACTTGTGACAGAGCACCTGTGAGCGTACGCGGGCGCGCTTTGGCTGCCGTTGCTCCTCGTACTTTTTGCTCCTTGAGCTTTTATGTTACTTTCTGCTGTTTTTTTCACCGACCCTTGTTGGGCATTTCTACATTTCTGTGCTTTAGGTTTAGAGCAACTGTCTTTTCTGACTGCGTTGTGGATCTGCAGACGTTACACGCTGCCGGTCAAAGCAAATGACCGCTTGTCCTGAGCCTGGTTCTGCTAAAGGTTTCTTCTTCCTTCTAAAAGGAAGTTTTTCCTTTCCACTGATGCCATTGTGCTTGCTCAGGATAGGAGACTGTGGCGAAGCCAAGATTTGACTTGTTTGCTGGATTCATTAGATAGAAAACTTTACTAGTCTAACCGGAACTTTAGTAGTGGGAGCTGTCAACCCCCCGCTAGCTCTAGCACGAATTTAGCTTAGAGAACCACGTAGCTACATTTATTGTTTGCTTACCTGCTGCCTCTCTCAACTTCCTGTGTCCTCTGGACTGTTCTGGATTCTCTCCTGTACTCCTTCAAGGTAATGCTCATTCAAGTTACCTCTTTCTGCTTCTTGTATATCTTTTTTGGAGCCGTGGGCCTGCTGTTAGCGGCTAGCTCCGTGTTAGCTTCTACCGGCTCGACAATGTTAACCTACTCCGCTTCGGAGCTGATTGAACTTAACAACCGCTCCATTCCTCCTTCTGTTTCCACCATCAAACAACTGGGACTTCTACGCAGACCTCGTTACATCCATAGAAGCTCTCGAAAGAAAACCGTTTATTCTCAAGCGAGCCCTGACTCGTTTATTACTGTCTGGACTGAGAGACGTGTCGCACGTGTCGCACCTCGATGTCATCATCAGAACGCTGCGTCTGTAGTCCCTTGTAGTCCACAGCGCACGAAGTGGCAAGGAAAACGTGGAGTAGACTTCAGTCTGCTTAAACCGGTTCAAAAAGCTCCTATTCCATCTGGTATTAAATTAGAACTTTTCAATGTGCAAAAATCAAAAAAGGCGTTCAATACAGAACAACTGGACTTTATTTGTAACAAACAAGATGTTTCGCTTCTCATCCGAAAAGCTTTATCAATTGAGTTAGGAGACAGTGAGGGGGAGCAGTTATAACAGGACAAGCCATTGACATGCCATTTTCAATGTGCAGTCACTTTCCAACAAATCATGTTTAATTCATGATCACATTCTGGAGAAGGACTTGGACCTCATGTGTCTTACAGAAACTTGGCATCAACCGGATGTGTTCAGTTCTCTGAACGAGACGTGTCCGTCTGGATACAGTTATCTGCAGAGAGCCCACAGCACTGGCCATGATGGTGGTCTGGCTGTAATTTATCGCAGTAATTTAAAATTGTCTCATCTGGTTTCTCAGGACTTTTCTTCTTTTGAATGTCTGGCTTTCAGCTTCAAAGCCCCACTTCTGATGAATGTTATATTGATTTATAGGCCTCTCAAACCGCATGTTTCATTTAACTCAGAGATGCATGACCTCCTCACTTTTTTCTGCACCTCCCCTGTGAAGACCATTTTTCTTGGCGACTTAAATATCCACATGGACAATTCTTCTTCACCTCTGGCAACAGATTTTAAGTCTCTTTTGGACTCTCTTAATCTCACTCAACACGTTGACGCCCCTACGCACAGCAGGGGGCATACTCTGGATTTGGTGATTACAGACACTGTACTCATCAATAACTTATCTGTATATGACCTGGGTGTCTCAGACCACAGGGTCATCTCCCTGGAAGTGCCTTCATCTTCGCCTGCTTCAAACCCAAAACGACCTATCCAGTTCTGTGACTTTAAAAACATTTTCCCTGATGTTCTGTCTGCTGATCTTCACGCCCTGACCATTGTCAATCATTCATCTGCAGATGACTCTGTGGATTACTACAACCAATCCCTCCGGGAGCTCCTGAACCTACACGCCCCCTTGAAGTCAAGACTGGTGTCTTTCTCCCATTCAGCCCCCTGGTACACTGGTGAGCTGCACAAGATGAAGGCAACTGGCCGTGCTATTGAGAGACGTGTAAAATCATCTGGTCTCTCTGTACATAAGCAGGCATATAAAGAACATCAGAAAGCGTACGCCTATTCTCTTAAAGAAGCACGCTCCAAATATTATTCTATCATCATCAACACCTGCCCTGGAAACTCTAATAGCTCTTCTCCACAATAACTCGTCTTCTTAATCTCATTAAACAAACTCCTGAGGACTCTGCTCAAAAATGCGACCTGTTCCTTTCGTCATTTAAAAACAAAGTTGATACTATCAGATCTCAGCTCCACAACCTCCCTGTTCTCAGTGTGCCACCTACCCGTCTGCATTCTGGGACCCTAAACAGCTTTGATGAAGTTGTTCAGAGTGAGTCAGAGAGTCAGAGTCAGATAATCTTTATTGTCATTTGCACCGCATGTGGTACATGTGATGAAACGAGATTATGTACACAGGGTCCCAGTTACATTCAACAACAAAATGTAAGAGAAAAACAGTAATAACATCTAGGATTGACTAAGAAAAACATCAACTAGAAATACACTAAGCACTAATGTAATAGAAAAACAAAATCATTACAAACAGACAGCCGCACGAACATGAATCTATATGAGCAAATGGTCACAGATGAACACAGCAACAAGAAAACAGATCAGCATCAGCATGATGTGATATTTTGCAGTGATTATTCTTATTATTTATTTATTCATGAGTCTAACAGCCTCAGGGTAGAAGCTGTTCCTCAGTCTAGTGGTTCTACACTTAATGCTCCTCAACCTCCTTCCTGAGGGGAGTGGGGCAAAAAGTGTGTGTGCTGGGTGAGTGGGGTCTTTCATGATACAGGTGGCCTTCTTCCTGCATCTGGAGGTGTAAATGTCTGTGATAGTGGGGAGACTGACTCCGACAGACCTCTGTGCAGCCTTCACCACTCTCTGTAGAGCTTTTCTTTCTGCAGCTGTGCAGCCTCCATGCCACACGTTGATGCTGGAGCACAGGATGCTCTCCACTGCACACCTGTAGAAGGAGGTGAGGACCGGGCTACTCAGACCAGCTCGTCTCAGCCGTCTGAGGAAGTAGAGTCTCTGATGACCTTTCTTGATCAGGCTGGTGGTGTTGTTGGTCCAGCTGAGGTTATCATTCAAGTGTACACCCAAGTACTTGTAGCTGGAGACCACTTCCACTGCAGATCCACTTATGTTCAGTGGGGTGTGGGTGTGTTTGTTCCTTCTGAAGTCCACAATCATCTCCTTTGTCTTCTTCACATTTATGTGAAGGTTATTGTCTTTGCACCAGCTCTCCAGGTGTTCCACCTCCTGCCTGTAGCTGGACTCATCATTGTTCGTGATGCAGCCCACCACAGCTGTATCATCTGCAAACTTTACAATATGACAGCCTGGATGGGTGGCTGCACAATCATGTGTGAGCAGAGTGAACAGAAGAGGGCTTAACACACATCCTTGAGGAGAGCCAGTGCTGAGGGTTATGGTGGAGGAGGAGAAGTTGTGGATCTTCACGGACTGAGGTCTGTTTGTTAAGAAGTCTACGGCCCAGTTACAAATGGAGGGGCTTAGTCCAAGTGTAAATAGTTTGTCCATCAGGGTTTGGGGGATCATGGTGTTGAAGGCAGACGTGAAGTCCACAAAGAGTAGACGGACGTACAGTATGAGTCCTTCTGATCCAGGTGGGTGAGAGCAGTGTGGACCACAGAAGAGATTGCATCCTCTGTTGATAGGTTCTCACGGTATGCATACTGATGGGGGTCCATGTTCATGTTGATTGATGTTTTGATGTAAGTCATGACCAGTTTCTCAAAGCATTTTGTGACTATCGGGGTGAGGGCCACTGGCTGATAGTCATTCAGGCCAGTCACTGTGGAGCTTTTTGGGACTGGGATGATGGTGGCAGTCTTCAGGCAGGTGGGAACTGTTTCCAGGGCAAGTGAGGTGTTAAAGATGTCTGCCAGCACATCGCAGAGCTGATCAGCACATTCTTTTAACACTTTCCCGGGAATGTTGTCCGGACCGGTTGCTTTGTGAGGGTTGATTCTCTTGAGACTACTCCTCACTTCTGCTGCGGTAACGCTGAGACGCTCTTCATCCGGTGGTGAGGTGAGTCTGGTGCTGGGTGGTCTGTTTGGGTCCTCAAAGCGTGCATAAAACCTGTTGAGGGCATCTGGCAGAGATGGATCTCTGGGGCATTGTTCACTCCTTCCTTTATAGTCTGTTATGCACTTTAATCCCCTCCACATGCTCCGTGGGTCTTGTGATGTGAACTGACCCTCAATTCTCTGTGCATACTTGGCTTTGGCCCTCTTGATTCCAGCAACCAGCTCCCTCCTAGTCCTTCTCAGCTCCTCTGAGTTTCCAGACTTGAAGGCAGTATTCCTGGCTGCCAGCAGGGTGCGAACTTCCGCATTTAACCATGGTTTTGTGTTTGGATAACATTTAACATATTTTTTGATGGAGACACTTTCTGAGCATGTGCTGATGTACCCTAGTACTGATGAAGAATATTGCTCAAGGCCAACTGATCCTCTGTTTTCAGCATCTCCTCTGAAGACACTCCAGTCTGTTCTTTCAAAACAATCTCTCAGCATGGGGCCACTGTCCTGGAGCCAGCACTTAACTTCCCTTTGTACTGGTCTGGAGCGTCTCAGTGGGGGGGAGAGAGCTGGAACCATGAAAACAGAGGTGTGGTCAGAAGCTCCTAGGTTGGGCCTGGGTATGGCCTTGTAACCCCCCCTGACGTTTGTGTAAACCTGATCTAGTGTTTTTCCTTCCCGTGTTGCTATGGTTACATGTTGATAGAGGTTTGGGAGACAGTCTTTTAAGCTCACATGGTTGAAGTCACCGGCTGCTATGCATAACGCTTCAGGGTTTTCATTCTGCAGCGAGCTGATAAGATCATGAACCTCCTGCTGTGCGACATTTCCATCAGCTCCAGGTGGGATGTAAATAACTGTGATAAAAATCACAGAAAAGTCACGTGTGAGATAGAATGGTCTGCATTTCACTGTTATTTGCTCAACATCAACGGTGCAAGAGCTCCTTACAACCACACAGTCTCTGCACCAGTTTTTATTTACATAGACACACACCCCTCCTCCTCGTGTTTTTCATGTCACCTCATTGTTCCGGTCCGCTCTGAAGAAAAGTCTGTCATCAAGCTGATAAACAGTCTGGTGTTTCCTTTAAAATCCACGTCTCTGTCAGGCAGAACACAAAGCACTGAAGCATCTCTTCTGACTCGCTCGCCCTCAAACAAAGTAAATCCATTTTATTGTCCAGCGAGCGGACGTGAGGTGGAGACCATCATCAAGAAAATGAAGCCTTCATCCTGCGCCCTGGATCCTTTCCCCTCGTCTCTCATAAAATCCAATCACTCTGCAATAGGCCCACTAATCACTCAAATAATAAATCAGTCTCTACAATCTGGTCATGTTCCACTGCCTCTAAAAACTGCCATCATTAGGCCTCTTCTGAAAAAATCTAATTTGGATCCCGACATTTTTTCTAATTACCGCCCAATTTCACACCTCCCTTTTCTGTCTAAAGTGCTGGAAAAAGCTGTTGCTGCTCAGCTGCAGGACCACCTACAACAACACTCCCTGTATGAGAAGTTCCAGTCTGGATTCAGAGCAGCTCACAGTACTGAGACTGCATTGCTGAGAGTTACCAATGATGTCCTCATGGCTGCTGACACTGGTTCTCCCTCCATCCTTGTCCTCCTTGACCTCACTGCAGCCTTCGACACTGTGGACCATAGTATCCTCCTCCACCGTCTTCATGTGGAGGTCGGTCTCTGTGACACTGTCCTGGACTGGTTCAAATCTTTCCTCTCCAATAGGCTGGAATGTGTTAGTCTTGGCAATGCCACGTCCCGGACAGTCTGTAGCCATTTTCGCACTGCACGGCCCTCCCCGGCTCTCCCCGGCCCCACCCTAACCCGGGTTCGGCGTGTTCGCATTTTCCTTTTCCGCCCGGGATCCGCCCTTGTTTTGGAACCATCTCCACCGCGGTTCCTATCAGGCCGAGCCCCACGGACCCAGTTTGACGTCATGTACTGCTCACATTTGATTCGTTGTTTGCAGCAGGGGCGGGACTCATTCAAACAACCTCAGCGCGAGCTGATTTCATTAATATTTAACTACAGAAACCCCTAAAATAATTGTTAGCTGAATTAGTGTTTCTGAGTTAAATTTTTGTTAATGACTGATTACAATTCAGCTTATGTTAGGACGTAAATAACACGAAGCGCGCACCCATAGCCTACAGAGCATTTCCGCCTTTCAGCGCGAATGCTGAAGTTCTATAAAATATAACTAATATTCTCTAACTCTTGCGCGTAGCCAGGGTTTTAAAATATAACTGATAATCTCTAAATCCTGCGCGCGACAGAATTTTACAAGCGGCAAATCCTTCATAGGAAAGGTTGACTCCAAAAAAACTAATAAGCCGCCGTGGCGTAAAGGGATAAGCTCTCGGCTTTAAGCTCACATTTTATCTTGACCCGTAGGCTACGAGTTCGAATCTCAATTCCTTACTGCCTAAAGCCTCGGATATAGTCGCGCTTTGGTCCGCAAGCTGGAGCGCACGTGCTGCGCGCGCACTGTGCATGCGTTTATAGTGTGGCACGGCAGCGCTTGGCAAAGTGCTGTTCTTTTACTGACCAGCAGGTGGCAGTACCCTCTAAAACCTGTGCATATGTTGCAAGAAAGGGTGTAGAAGAAGAAATCTACCGTAGAAGAAGAACTGTTTGACGTCACACAACAAAAACAAATAGCTTTCTGCTCGCGTGCTGAACTGTTGTCTTTATTTGCGGTTTTAATGCATGGAGTCAGCGGAGGAGAAAGCGATCACGTGAGTTTTGGCGAAAAAACAAAAGAAAAGTCCGACTCCAGATCAGGAATGAAGGAGAATTTATTACATTTTATGTCACAAAACATTCCTCCATGCGTCGCGACGCCGTTTCCACGACCACAGCGGCGCAGACAGCTGCAGAATCTGGCGTGAAGGCTGTCGGTGAGGTCCCTACCCGACCTGTCAATCAATTCAGCGCGTGCACTAGGCTTGCGGAGCTTCAAAATCTGGAAGGTGCACGACCACGCGCGAAACCAACGCGCTGGCCAAAGCGCGGGGGCGGGGACTTCGCAATTACGTAACTTTGGCCGCGCGCCCTATGCGACGCGTCAACTATATCCGAGGCTTGAGAGCTCCACAGTCACTGGTTGACTTTGAGCGGCTTGGAGACCTTTCTTTTCAACCAAGCATACTCTGCATCCTCATGATTCTATCTTAGTTGATACTGTTATTGATTTTACTTGTTTTATTACTTGTTTTATTGAAATTTAATTCTGTTGCACTTTGTAGCACTTTGAGATTTTCATTAATGAAAAGTGCGTTATAAATTAAATTCCATCCATCCATCCATCCATTTTCTTCCGCTTATCCGGGGTCGGGTCGCGGGGGTAGCAGCCTAAGTAGGGAGGCCCAGACTTCCCTCTCCCCAGCCACTTGGAGCAGCTCCTCTGGGGGAATCCCAAGGCGTTCCCAGGCCAGCCGAGAAACATAGTCCCTCCAGCGTATCCTGGGTCTTCCTCTGGGTCTCCTCCCGGTGGGACATGCCCGGAACACCTCACCAGGGAGGCGTCCAGGAGGCATCCTAACCAGATGCCCGAGCCACCTCAACTGGCTCCTCTCGATGTGGAGAAGCAGCGGCTCTACTCCGAGTCCCTCCCGGATGACTGAGCTTCTCACCCTATCTCTAAGGGAGAGTCCAGCCACCCTGCGGAGAAAACTCATTTCAGCCGCTTGTATCCGAGATCTTGTTCTTTCGGTCATAACCCAAAGCTCATGACCATAGATGAGGGTGGGAACGTAGATCGATCGGTAAATTGAGAGCTTTGCCTTTTGACTCAGCTCTCTCTTCACCACGACAGACCGGTACAGCGCCCGCTTCACTGCGGACGCTGCACCTATCCGCCTATCGATCTCACGCTCCAGTTTTCCCTCATTCGTGAACAAGATCCCGAGATACTTAAACTCCTCCACTTGGGGCAGGACCTCCTCCCCGACCCGGAGAGGGCACGCTACCCTTTTCCGGCTCAAGACCATGGCCTCGGATTTGGAGGAACTGATCCTCATCCCGGCCGCATCGCATTCAGCTGCAAACCGCTCCAGTGAAAGCTGTAGATCACGAGCTGATGAAGCCAATAGGACCACATCATCTGCAAAAAACAGAGAAGCGATTCTAAGGCCACCAAAACGGATCCTCTCAACACCTTGGCTGCGCCTAGAAATTCTGTCCATAAAAGTTATAAACAGAATCGGTGACAAAGGGCAACCTTGGCGGAGTCCAACTCTCACCGGAAACGAGCCTGACTTACTGCCGGCAATGCGGACCAAGCTCTGACACCGGTCGTACAGGGACCTAACAGCCCATATCAATGGGCCTGGTACCCCATACTCCCGGAGTACCCGCCACAGAACCCCCCGAGGGACGCGGTCGAATGCCTTTTCCAAGTCTACAAAGCACATGTAAACTGGTTGGGCAAACTCCCACGCACCCTCCAGGACCCTGTTGAGGGTGTAGAGCTGGTCTAGTGTTCCACGACCAGGACGAAAACCACACTGCTCCTCCTGAATCCGAGGTTCGACTATCCGACGGACCCTCCTCTCCAGAACCCCTGAATAGACCTTACCAGGGAGGCTTAAGAGTGTGATCCCTCTATAGTTGGAACACACCCTACGGTCCCCCTTTTTGAATAGGGGAACCACCACCCCAGTCTGCCAATCCAAGGGAACTGCCCCCGATGTCCACGCGATATTGCAGAGTCGCGTAAGCCAACACAACCCCACAACATCCAGAGCCCTAAGGAACTCAGGACGAATCTCATCCACCCCCGGAGCCTTGCCACCGCGGAGCTTTTTAACCACCTCGGCGACCTCCGCACCAGAGATTGGAGAGTCCGATCCAAAGTCCCCAGGCTCCGCTTCCTCAGTGGAAGACGTGCCAGTAGGATTGAGGAGGTCTTCGAAGTATTCCGCCCACCGACTCACAACATCCCGAGTTGAGGTCAACAGCACGCCATCCCCACCATAAATGGTGTTGGTCGCGTACCGCTTTCCCCCCCTGAGACGCCGGATGGTGGACCAGAATTAAATTCATTATTATTATTATTAAGAACTCAGAAAGTTGTGTTGCCAGGTGGGGCTAAATGAACACATCTGAGCTACAGTAAGTTGGGGCTAAAACCTTTCAGCAATAAATATTCCTGACTGACAACAAGCGGCACGCCGTGTGCCCCACTGCTGATGGATCTGAACAGTGAATGTTTTGATTATTTTTTTTGTCTGAGGTAGCACAAAGTGACGGATCCTAACAAGTAGCGGGAGCAATGTTATCACCAGGCACAGTGAAGGAGCAAGAGGGTGGCCAGTGGTGGCCTTGAACCCAATCATTTAAAGGAAACTGTACTTTTCAGAAATATAAAAACTATAAAGCACAGTTTCTTCAAATGATGGGGAGGCCAGTTTACATTTCTATTTGGTGGTGGTCATCTTCTGACTTGGCTTTCTTAGGACTTTTTTACCCCTACATGCAGCCCCACACCAAAATGAAAGTCAACATGTTGCTTATATTTCAACTAATCAGCTCACATTAACATATATCAGTGTCGCCAGTGCCATTACACAAGCAGGACGCCCCGCCCCATCAACATAACTGAGTGCCGCACCTACCAAACCAACCACCACCACCCCCACCCCCCGGCGACATAGCACTAAGCTAGCAACGCGTAGTACAAGACGCTCGCTAAAACACTAAAGGCAACACTCACGCTGACCCTCCACCAACCCACCCCCTGCTCAAAAACTGTTGGTACAAACAGTGCACAGTTCAGGACATGTCTCTGTCTCCAGGCTTCACCTACCCCCCATTGACGAAAATCACAGATGAGATATGCACCCAGCCTTATATACATGTATTGTGGCAGCCATCTTGGATTTTGATGCGACAACCCACTTTCTGAAAAGAACCCTTTTTCAAAGTCAGTTTATTTGCCATTTGCACCACATGTGGTACATGTGGTGGAACAAAACTGTGTACACAAGGTCCCAGTTACATCCAACAAAAGTATAAATTGTAAGGAAAAACAGTTGTAAGATCTATATGAACTAAAAAACATGCTAAACTAAGAATACTGTACACTAAACACTAATAGTACAAAAACAGACTGAACAACAGCAGCACACCTAGATGTTGCCACACACCAAAACAGATGTTGGTACCTCACACATGTTTTAACTTATCGTGCTCGCAACATTCACAGAAGGTATTTCCATACCCCACTTTTACCGTATTTTTCGGAATATAGGTTGCAGCTTTTTATAATTTTTGCATGCCCTGCAACCTATATTCAGGTGTCTCCTCTGGTTTTAAAAAAGGTTTTCGGGACTGCTAAAAGCATCTGGTCAGTGGATCTAAGAGCACGTGATGGCACATAAAGGTGAAGCAGTTCAGACAGATAAGAGAGACTAAAACCGTTCAAAGACTTAAAAACAAACAATAAAACTTTAAAAATGGATTCTAAACTGGACAGAAAGCCAATGAAGGGACATTAAAACTGGAGAGATGTGCTCACGTCTGCCTGTACCAGTCAAAAATCGTGCAGCAGCATTCTGTACCAGCTGCAACCGTGAGAGCGAGGCCTGGCTAACTCCGATCAGAAGAGAGTTACAATACAGGAAACCCTCGAGGTACGACACCTGCGACCTACGGCAACGCAGACTTACGACAGGCCTCTTTGAAAGAATGCCGTCGACATACGACCGAAAAAACGGACTTACGACAGAAATATATTAGAAGTATGTAATCGAGATACGGCAAAAAAAGTGCGACACTACGGCAAGCGGCAAGGTGGGGGAGGGGTACACACCTTGAGTGTTCGCGCATGACAGTGGGCGTGACCATGTGGTAGGGGTTGGGCGACACTGCCGTACTATTTAAAGGGACGCCATCTTCACCACGTTGTTGAGTTTCGGCGAGAGAGAGAAAAGCAAACGTACGTACACTTTATCGATCATTAGCATTGCATTCAGTTAGCATTAGGTTTAGCGAGAGGTATTTTATTAGCCACAGGTAGCATAGGTTTAGCGAGCGGTATTTTATTAGCCACAGGTAGCATAGGTTTAGCGAGCGGTATTTTATTAGCCACAGGTAGCATAGGTTTAGCGAGCGGTATTTTATTAGCCACAGGTAGCATAGGTTTAGCGAGCGGTATTTTATTAGCCACAGGTAGCATAGGTTTAGCGAGCGGTATTTTATTAGCCACAGGTAGCATAGGTTTAGCGAGCGGTATTTTATTAGCCACAGGTTAGGTAGCATAGGTTTAGCGAGTTTTTTTTTTTGACATTTTTTTTCGTGAGAGAGAAATAAAATGGGACCCAAGAGGCCTTCGAAGTCCGCTGATAAGGGTGCGGGTAAGAAACCCAGGCAGACCATAACCCTTGAGACGAAGCTAAAAATTGTTAAAATGTGTGATGGGGGCATGTCAGCGACCGAGGTAGCAGCGAAGCTAGGCTTTCCGCGTTCGACGGTGGGCACGATCAAGGCAGACAGAGAGAGAATTCTGGACCAAGTGCGTCGTTCCGCACCCATGAAGTCCACAATTATCACGAAGCAGAGAACGGGTGTTTTGGTGGAGATGGAGAGGTTGCTCTTGGTTTGGATCGAGGACAATGCTCAAAGGCGCGTGCCCGTGTGCATGGCCGTGATCAGGGAGAAGGCCCGCATGATTTACAGCACGCTGAAAGCTAGGAGTCAGGGAGGTGCGGGGGAGGAGGGAGGTGCGGGGGAGGAGGGGGCAGGACAGAGCGAGCAAGGCGAAGGCACGTCACAACAGAGCGACTCAGGCGAAGGCACGTCACAACAGAGCGATCCTGGAGAAGGGACGTCAAGCAGCACGTCAGGGAGGGGTGCTGTGGGAGAGGGGGACACTGGACCTGATGAATTCACTGCCTCCAAAGGATGGTTTCAGCGCTTCAAGGACAGAGCGAATTTGCACAACCTAAAAATACAGGGTGAGCATTTAATTTCTCTTATTTTTTTTTGTTACAGGTACAGGTAGTCCTTGACTTCCGATTTTTAAAAAAAAAAATTCATTTTACTGTTTTTGTGTGCATTTAAACAGGAGAGGCAGGCAGTGCTGACCACGCAGCAGCTGAGGCCTTCCCTGACAAACTGGCTCAGGTCATCAGGGACGGCGGGTACACTGCCCAGCAAGTGTTTAATGTCGATGAGACAGGCCTGTTCTGGAAGCGTTTGCCCAACAGGACCTACATTAGCAGAGATGAGCGAATAGCAGCAGGTCACAAAGTTGGCAAGGAGCGCCTGACCTTGCTGCTTGGGGGGAATGCTTCTGGGGACTGCAAACTCAAGCCCTTGTTGATTTACCAATTTGAAAACCCCAGAGCCTTCAATCATGTTGATAAAAAAAGGCTTCCAGTCTATTGGGCATCAAATAGGAAGGCCTGGGTAACGCTGGAAGTGTTTTCAAAATGGTTTAAGCAACATTTTGTGCCAGATGTCAAGCGTTTTTGCCATTCCCAAAAGATTCCCTTTAAAGTCCTGCTGGTGTTGGACAACGCTCCAGGACACCCCCCTGATCTCACCGACATTAACACGGCTGTGCAGGTGGTGTACCTGCCTCCTAACACCACCTCGCTGATCCAGCCGATGGACCAAGGGGTGATAAGTACGTTTAAGGCGTACTATCTCCAGAGGGTCATTCGTAACGCTTTGGAGGCAACCGGAATGACTCCAGGTGTCAGCCTCAAAGACTTCTGGAGAACATACAACATCCACGATGCTGTGCTGAACATTGATCACTCCTGGAATCGTGTGACTCAGAACAACATGAGCGGCGTGTGGAAGAAGGTGTGTCCACAGCTTGTTCAACAGGTACACGATTCCAGGGAGGTTGACAATGTCATTGAGGACGTTGTGAGGATGGGCAGGTCACTGGAGCTCGAGATGGACGTGGATGATGTCCAACAGCTTCTGGGATCAACAGGAGAGGACCTGTCAGTGGAAGACCTCCTTCTCCTCGACAGGCACGTCCCGGCTGAGGAAGAGGTGCAGGCCAACCCTAACCCACCCAAGACCTTCAGCCGGCAGGAGTTGGCATTGGCCTTCAAGGACTTCCACAGCGGCTTGGCCCGGTTAGAGAAGCAGGACGAAGATGGGGAGAGGTTTGAGAGGGCTCGAAGAGTCATCTTGGGCGGGCTTGCGTGTTATCAGCAGATCCTGGACGAGAAGAAGCAAGAGGCTGTGCAGAGCAGCATGTTAAGGTTTGTCACCGTCTCTGCAGCTCCTCTTCCTCCAGGATCTGCTGGTGCACCAGAAGATCCAACACCAGCCAGTCCTCCTGCAGCAAGCCAAGATGACTCCATGGACAACTCAGCCTCTCCCCAGTAAAAGACGCCTCCCCTCTCTGCCTCCCCTCTCCCTCCCTCCAGGTAATGAATTGTTATTTTTATTTTTCAGAGTTGTGTCACGTTACACACAGTAACTTCATCTGTTAATCAATTTGTATCTACTTCTGTTCACAGCCTGCTGCTCCTCCTCCTCCACCTCCTCTCCACCAGCTCCACCATCCCATCACTGACCTGCCCACCTTCACATAACAGCACAGCATCGTGTGAAAGGTACAGCAAAGACATGTCGTTGTTTTTTCCTGTAGTTTTTGTTTTATGCTACATCTACTGTAAACATCACCGCTCTCTCGACAGCCTCCAAAGCGTCACGCCCCCTTGGTCCATCAACACATGTGCACCACACCACACAGGTAAGGAGAAGTTGTTGTTGTCTGTGTTTTCATTCTTTGCAGATGTTCACGTCTGTGTGTGGGTTTATACTGTACAGTACAGAACCACCTGTTGCTCTGCCTCATGGACCAGGCTATGGAAGTGAACTTCCACCTGTTGCTCTGCCTCATGGACCAGGCTATGGAAGTGAACTTCCACCTGTTGCTCTTGCCTCATGGACCAGGCTATGGAAGTGAACTTCCACCTGTTGCTCTTGCCTCATGGATGGACGTGTGTCCACTCTGTCCTGCCTGCCTGCCTGCCTGCCTCTCTCCCTCTAGCACCTCTCCATCATTGCACCACACCAATCAGGTGAGGACAAGATGTTTGCCATCTTCAGGTGTTCACAGGCCCACCTGTAAGAGCTCATGTTCATTTTTGTGTTGTTGTTTTCACAGCTCACATCGTGGACTTTCCTCATGGATGGACGTGTGTCCACTCTGTCCTGCCTGCCTGCCTGCCTGCCTCTCTCCCTCTAGCACCTCTCCATCATTGCACCACACCAATCAGGTGAGGACAAGATGTTTGCCATCTTCAGGTGTTCACAGGCCCACCTGTAAGAGCTCATGTTCATTTTTGTGTTGTTGTTTTCACAGCTCACATCGTGGACTTTCCTCATGGATGGACGTGTGTCCACTCTGTCCTGCCTGCCTGCCTGCCTGCCTCTCTCCCTCTAGCACCTCTCCATCATTGCACCACACCAATCAGGTGAGGACAAGATGTTTGCCATCTTCAGGTGTTCACAGGCCCACCTGTAAGAGCTCATGTTCATTTTTGTGTTGTTGTTTTCACAGCTCACATCGTGGACTTTCCTCATGGATGGACGTGTGTCCACTCTGTCCTGCCTGCCTGCCTGCCTGCCTCTCTCCCTCTAGCACCTCTCCATCATTGCACCACACCAATCAGGTGAGGACAAGATGTTTGCCATCTTCAGGTGTTCACAGGCCCACCTGTAAGAGCTCATGTTCATTTTTGTGTTGTTGTTTTCACAGCTCACATCGTGGACTTTCCTCATGGATGGACGTGTGTCCACTCTGTCCTGCCTGCCTGCCTGCCTGCCTCTCTCCCTCTAGCACCTCTCCATCATTGCACCACACCAATCAGGTGAGGACAAGATGTTTGCCATCTTCAGGTGTTCACAGGCCCACCTGTAAGAGCTCATGTTCATTTTTGTGTTGTTGTTTTCACAGCTCACATCGTGGACTTTCCTCATGGATGGATGTGTGTCCACTCTGTCCTGCCTCTGTCGTCCAGGACATCAGTCCTGCCATCTGCCTCCATCCATCACCTGGGTCAACACCTTCTGCATGTATGACTGCTGCCAAAACAAACAAAAAAACACCTTTGCTGATGGACAGAACTGTTCACATCAGGACCACACCGCTGAGCCCACACCTGCCGCTAAATGCTCCCATCATTCATGGTTGAGCACTGGCTAAGCAGTTCCATCTGATCCAGGTTTGAACTTGAGAAAAACATCAGTGTCTACCTACACTTCAGTCAAAGTAAGGACATTTTGTTTCCTTGTTTCTTTCTTCTGCTGCTTCCAGCTTCTTTTTTGGGTTCATGGACTTTTTCATGCACATGGACTGCACACCAACACCACATGGACTGCACTGGTTTCAAAAACATGATGGTTGCAACATGTTAACAGCTGCTGCTCAGAGAAGTGTTCATGTTTCATGGTTGACATGTTTTTGCTGCTGCTGGATGCATGGATGAATGCATGGGAGTTCCTTATCATTTGCTGCATTTTGACAGCTGCTGCTCAAAGAGAAGTGTTCATGTTTCATGGTTGACATGTTCTAGCTGCTGCTGGATGCATGGATGAATGCATGGGAGTTCCTTATCATATGCTGCATTTTGATGTTGACAGCTGCTGCTCAAAGAGAAGTGTTCATGTTTCATGGTTGACATGTTCTAGCTGCTGCTGGATGCATGGATGAATGCATGGGAGTTCCTTATCATATGCTGCATTTTGATGTTGACAGCTGCTGCTCAAAGAGAAGTGTTCATGTTTCATGGTTGACATGTTCTAGCTGCTGCTGGATGCATGGATGAATGCATGGGAGTTCCTTATCATATGCTGCATTTTGATGTTGACAGCTGCTGCTCAAAGAGAAGTGTTCATGTTTCATGGTTGACATGTTCTAGCTGCTGCTGGATGCATGGATGAATGCATGGGAGTTCCTTATCATATGCTGCATTTTGATGTTGACAGCTGCTGCTCAAAGAGAAGTGTCCCAGACAGCATTTACATTTGGGCCGGATCCGTTTACAAGTCGCCAGATCCGCATAACAGTCAGATGCGGTTTACAACTCTGAGCCAACTCCTTACCGGGCTCGTTTACAAGTCGCCAGATCCGCATAACAGTCAGAGACGGCGTGGTGTTGTGTGCCAGTTCCACCCCGATTCTGAGATCATGAGCTGCACTGACACCTGCGCTGGGTGTGGTTCTGATCCGGTTTTTGCCTGCAGACCGAATGCGCCAGCCTCAGAGGTTTACAAAGACTGGCATCTGGCTCTGATCTGGTCCCAGACTGCAAGCCAACTGCGCCTTCCTTGGCTTTATTTTTTTTAAGCAACAGACGCAGCACTGAGAGAAGTGATCCCTTACCAAAAAGTAGTATATGCAAGTATACTTAAAGTACACTAATTTTAAACTAAAAAAATAAGAGTATACTTTCAGTATACTTTTTAGGTACTTATCAAAAGTATACTTGGCCAAGTTTATTTTACACAATACTTGACTTATACTAAAAATAAACTAAAAGTCTAAGTATACTTAATCTATACTTATGTTTAAACTTTTGGCCAAGATATTTTACACAAAGTATTTTCACACTGGTTTATTTTTAGTACTTCTGTTTTAAACGTTTTGTCAGTTTTTTGAAACAGCTCGAGCTGTTTTTTTATATTGTTGTATATATATATATGATCATGTACGTCCCAACCAATCAACGCCACTCTTGCTTGTCAGGTTGCATGTGAACTTTGTCCTAACCAATCAACGCCACTCTTGTTTATCGGGTGAAGTAGCATGTGATCATATCCAACCAATCAACGCCTCTTGCTTCGCGCGCTTCTTTCAAATGTAGCCATTTCCTTTCAACTGTTGGACAAGAAGCTGTTGTTGTGTTGGACTCAGCGCTCGTAAAACTTGCTTTTTATTAGACGTCGACTGGTCAGACTCTGGACGACGACTGGACATTCAGTTGGAAGTTGAAGGTCGGTTCGGTTTTGTTTATTTGCTAGCTTTTTTAGCTCTGTTCAGTTGAATGAACAAAACCTGCTGTTGCTAAAAGCTAAGCTAACAACGAGCTAAAACGGGTGTGTCGTGTATGCTGCTGAGGCAGATAATTTGAGGCAAGTAAAACACTGCAGGTTAGGTTATTCTAGCGTTTAAATAAGCCATATATGCTACGCTTTTTTTTTTTTTTTTTGGCTTAGTTCCTGGATGGTTTTTCAAAGAGACAGGCCCCGCATCCTCACGCTGTTTGCGTCGCGTCTGTTAACACACATGCGCTCACTAGCCAACAGAACAATAACCGCAGCCAGGCTGAAATACTAATTTACTTTAAATACGTATTTCAGCAACATACTGTTTTTGTAGCTGCTTAAACAAGAGGCTGAAGGAAGATATATCTCATTCACGAGGTCTTGAGAGTCAATTACTTTCTGAGAGTTTCATTAAAGATTTACTGGAACATGAGATATTTTGCTAACAGACACACAGGCAGGCTAATATGAGTGCCAGACTTTGGTGGTGGTGGTGCTAAACTGTTCACAGTAACACAGCAGAGGTGTTTGTCCCTTGTTGATGTGAATCTTTAGGTTTGAATGCTCTTTATTTGTCTCTAAGTTGATGGAAGCATCAAAGTGATGCATGTAGAACAGAAACTAAAGATTTCTCACATGTTCTCTTTGATTCTGCAGGTTGTCAGAGATCAGCTGTGCCTCTCTGCTCTCAGCTCTTCAATCCAACCCCATCTGACACAACTGGGTCAGACTCAGAACCTAGCCTTGAGAACTGCGGTAAAGTGAGCCACTCGTCATTGAGAGGTAATTTCTAAGTACCGGTAGTTTGAGTAAAGCAATTAAGACACTGATTTTTTGTTGACAGAGTTCACTTTGCTCTCAGCATTAAACGTGACGCTTGAACATGGTTTGGTTTCATGTTGCTCCACTTCATTCACCCAGAGTTTGAAGGAGCACACACCTTTTATTAATTAAAGCTGCACAGGTGCAGTAAATTAAGTCACATGATGCATCTGAGCATCCAATACAAAACAAGCCTATAAAGAAAAACAAATTCAAACAAAATGAGAGCAATACAAAAACATTCATAATGTCAACACCCCCACTTGCTCACATTTTGGGTAACTCCCTCAGGCTCTTAATGTTTCAAACCTAAATAAATTCTTCATACACCAAACAAACATTTCATACTTTTTCAACTTCATCTTGGTTGCTGGTTTGGTTAGTACGTCTGCAACCATATCATTTGTACTTTAAGAGTAAATGTACTTTTGTTTTAAAGGTCTCCCACCTACCTGCTCCAACATTTTCCTCTGGACCTGTTGTCAGGTATAATCTGTAAATTTTAACATTTAAATACTGTATACACACACATTTCAGTACTACATTGTCTTTTTTTTCCCTCGGCTAGTCTGGGAGAAAAATACCTAAAGCTTCTGGATCCAGTTGTACACAAAGAAGTACCTGTGAGGCCAACCCTGTAATGGGTAAGTGCTGGCTACTTTGGTTTTTGTTTTCCATTGTTTGGTATGTTCATTGTTATGGAAGATCAAAACTGACATAATTAGAAGTAAAAGCATGTATATGAATGGACTGATAAATTAATAAATACACTAAAAATGCACAAATTAAATTACAAAGGAGAAATTTACTTCATGTTATATAATTTAATTGACCTTTTTATTTTCCAGGTTAGTTCCAATAAATTATATATTTCTGCTTATAATTTACATTTTACTGTATTTTTAAAATATATATTTTTGTTTTTCTTGTAGATGCATTTGTGCCTTTTAATGTTTATATTCAATTATTGTTTATATTTTTTTTCCCACAAGTTTTTCTTTTTTAAATGGGTCTTACATTTCTATGTCTCCTGTTTTGACTTTACCTTATGCATTTCTGCTTCATGCACAGTAGATCTACACATGGATCCTGCTCCTTCCTGTTTTTTTGACCAATAGAAGTGGAGCTGACCCAAGAAGCTCTGCCCACCTTATTTACATCATGAGACAGAAATACATAAGATGAAGTAAAAACGGGTGACAGAGAAGTGTAAAAACACATGGAAATAAAAAGACTTTTGGGGGAATAAATATAAAATAAATAAATATTTACAATATAAATATTGGGAGGCACAAATGCAGATACAAGTAAAAAGGAACACAAAAATATGTTTTTAAAAACAGTATGTAAAGTTTATTGGAACAAAGCATAAAAATAAATATGAAGGTAAATTAAATTATAAAACATGAGGTAAAGTTCTCCTTTTTTTAATTTAATTGATGCATTTCAAGTGTATTTATTGGTCATTTTATATACAGTATTTTGGCTTTTACTTCTAATTATGTCAGTTGGGGTTCTTCATTAATTGTTACCTGCATGATTTGAATTTATTTTACAATCTCTGATGTCCATATCCTCTGACCTAGGCCTCACTGAATTCTCTAATACTTGACTAAATGTGTTGAGAGCCTCCAGCTGACTACATGCACACGTAAGTTATGACAATTTCTTATGTTTGTTTGTTTTTGTTTTATTATATTCTTCTTCTTCTTCTTCTTTCGGCTTTTCCCTTTTCAGGGGTCGCCACAGCGAGTCATCCTCCTCCACCTCACTCTGTCCTCTGCATCCTCTGTCCTCACTCCAACTACCTCCATGTCCTCTCTAACTGCATCCATATATCTCCTCTTTGGTCTCCCTCTTTGTCTTTTTCCTGGCAGCTGCATTTCTAACATCCTTCTACCAATATACCCACTGTCCCTCCTCTGGACATGTCCAAACCATCTCAGTCTGGCCTCCCTAACTTTATCTCCCAGTTGTTCAACATGTGCTGTACCTCTGATTATCTCATTCCTGATCTTATCCATCCTTGTCACTCCTAAGGAGAACCTCAGCATCTTCATTTCTGCTACTTCCAGTTCTTTCTCCTGTCTTTTTGTCAATGACACTGTCTCCAGACCATACAACATAGCTGGTCTCACCACTGTCTTGTAAACTTTTCCTTTGACCTT
This sequence comes from Garcialebias charrua, assembly GCA_038048925.1. Lineage (NCBI taxonomy): Eukaryota > Metazoa > Chordata > Actinopteri > Cyprinodontiformes > Rivulidae > Garcialebias > Garcialebias charrua. The sequence goes on along the minus strand of JBBPBX010000760.1, from coordinate 92,137 downwards.
TGCTGACACCTTTTTGTCACAAATCACTCCTGAAACTTTTCTCCATCCACTCCATCCTGCCTGGACTCTCTTCTTCACCTCTTTACCACATTCCCCATTTTCCTGGACAGTGGACCATAGGCGTAATTTACACGGGGGTTGTGGGGGTTTTGACCCCCACAATAATTTGATCCGGTCATTTCAACCCCCCCAATAAAATGACATCATTTCGTCATTATACATATCTTACATCAATAATTGATTTTCTTTATTCATTCAAATTTTTTAGTAAAATTGCTGCATGTTTTTAACAAACTCCCTGAGGACTGACCCCCTCCCCTGCAAATAATTTGGTATCACCCATCTCACCGGCTACAGGAAGTCACGTGAGTCACGGAGCTGCTCATGAAGTTGCCCAGAAGTTTCTACATGCATGTGTCCGAAAAAGGCCTCCTTTGGTCTGACTGACTCTGTCGCTGCCTGCCCCTTGCTATGGATGTAGCTGCTATTAGCTGTGAGGTTCGCTGTTTTTGTTTGCAAGATACCACTCATAAACCACACCGCGGATTTTTAAATCCAGCTGATTTCACATTTGGTTCAGCTCAGGAGCCCGTCTGCTGTAGTGAGGTAAGAAATATATTTTTTAAGCGTTTATTTAACTAAATTTAAAGAAACAAAGCTCCGGTTTGACCCGCCTGGCGCCTGCATAAAAATCAGCGAACTTTTTTTTTTAATCCAGCTGATTTGAACATTTCGTCAAACTCAGGAGTATGTCTACTATCACCCATAAGTCAGCGAAGAAATACTGTATATTTTTAAGCGTTTATTTAGCTAAATTTAAAGAAAGAAAGCGTCCGGTTTGACCCGCCTGGCGCCTGCATAAAAATCAGCGAACTTTTTTTTTTAAATCCAGCCGATTTGAACATTTCGTTAAACTCAAGAACACGTCTTCTATAAAGTCAGCTTAGTAATATATTTTTTCTCGCAAAGAAATAATTGTTTTTACCGTGTTTCTTTGTGAAGTTCTTCGTACTAGCTGGGTCCTGTCGCCGCCATCTTGATCAGGACAAAGCTGACGCGTCGCGTGGAGATGACGCGTATACAGCAAGAGAAATTGAATATGATGTCCCATTAAGTAAAGCAGAAATAAAAATAATTGTTAAAGATAAAATAAATGATATGTGGCAGGAGAGGTGGGATTTAGAGGAAAGAGGAAGACATTTACATAACATACAGAAGGAGGTACTCCTAAGTGACGATAGTAGTTTAATGACTAGGAGAGAGGAAGTATGGATTAACAGGTTGAGGATTGGGCACACTACATTAAATAGTGGTCTAAAGATAATAGGAAAACATCCATCAGGTGACTGCTCTAATTGTGGGGTACTGGAAGGAGTGGAACATGTGTTGATTTATTGTAAGAAATATAATAAAGAGAGGAAGGCACTGGAAAGGGTAATGGGGAGTTCGGTGACAATGGTTACTTTATTGAAGAAAAATCAGTCACAGGTTATAACTAAAGCACTTGTTAAATATTTGAAAGTTACAAAATTAGCTGAAAGGATTTAATTTTATTTTTATTAATTAATTAATTTATTTATTTTTTGTTGAAAGTAGACTCTTGAATTACATCTCCGTCCGGTTGATGGCGGTAATACACTGAGTTTGTAAACTGCCAGTAAACACCATCGAAGAAGAAGAAGAAGAAGAGATGACGCGTATTAAACACTGAAGCGTATAGTGTACAATTTTTTCGTGTTTATTGTTAATCACAACCCCCCCAATGTTAGACCTAAAGTTACGCCCCTGGACAGTGGACCCCAAGTACTTGAAGTCCTGCACCTTTGTGACCTCTGCTCCTTGTAGCCTCACTGTTCCACTGGCCTCCCTCTCATTCACACACATGTACTCTGTCTTACTACGGCTGACTTTCATTCCTCTTCTTTCAAGTGCATACCTCCACCTCTCCAAGTTGTCTTCCACCTGTTCCCTATTCTCACCACAGATCACAATGTCATCTGCAAACATCATAGTCCATGGGGATTCCTGCCTGACCTCATCTGTTAGTCGGTCCATCACCAGAACAAACAAGAAGGGGCTCAGAGCCGATCCTTGATGCAATCCCACCGCCACCTTGAAGCTATCTGTCACTCCTACAGCACATCTCACCACTGTCCTGCTGTCCTCATACATGTCCTGTACCAGTCTAACATACTTTTCTGCCACTCCAGATTTCCTCATGCAATACCACACCTCTTCTCTTGGTACCCTGTCATATGCTTTTTCTAAATCCACAAACACACAATGGAGTTCTTTCTGACCCTCTCTGTACTTCTCTATCAACATCCTCAAAGCAAAGATGGCATCTGTGGTGCTCTTTCTTGGCATGAAACCATACTGCTGCTCACAGATAGTCACCTCTTGTCTAAGCCTTCCTTCCACAACTCTCTCCCAGATCTTCATTGTGTGGCTCATCAACTTAATTCCCCTGTAGTTGCTACAACTCTGTACATCACCCTTGTTCTTAAAAATGGGAACCAGCACACTTCTTCTCCATTCTTCAGGCATTTTCTCACCCTCAAATATTCCATTAAATATTTGAGTCAAAAACCTCACTGCCATCTCTCCAAGGCATTTCCAAACCTCCACTGGTATGTCATCAGGTCCTACTGCCTTCCCCTTCTTCATTCTTTTCAGAGCTTTCCGGACTTCACCCTCACTAATTTTTCCCACTTCCTGGTCCACAGTTTCTATTACCTCCACTCTTCTTTCTCTTTCATTCTCTTCATTCATTAGCTCCTCAAAGTAATCCTTCCATCTTCCCATCACACTCTCCTCACTTGTTAGAACATTCCCATTCCCATATTTAATAAGCCTAACCTGCTGCACATCCTTTCCAGCCTGATCCCTCTGTCTTGCCAATCGGTACAAGTCCTTCTCGCCCTCTTTAGTGTCCAGTCTCCCATATAACTCATTGTACGCCCTCTGCTTTGCCTTAGCTACTTCCCTCTTTGCTCTATGTCCCATCTCCTTATATTCCTGTCTCCGCTCTTCAGTCCTCTCACAGTCATATTTCTTCTTGGCTAATCTCTTTCTTTGAATGGCGTCCTGCACTTCACTATTCCACCACCAGGTTTCCTTATCTTCCATTCTTTGTCCAGATGACACACCAAGTACCTTCCTACCTGTCTCTCTAATTACTGTTGCTGTAGTAGCCCAGTCACTTGGAAGCTCTTTCTTACCACCCAGAGCCTTTAACAGCTCGTCTCTGAATTTCTCACAACATTCTTCTTTCTTTAGCTTCCACCATTTGGTCTTCTTCTCTGGTTTTACTCTTGTTCTCTTCTTCGCAACAACAGTCATTCTACACACAACCATCCGATGCTGTCTGGCCACGCTCTCCCCTGCTACAACCTTACAGTCTCCAATCTCTCTCAGGTTTCCTCTTCTACACAGAATGTAATCGACCTGTGTACTCCTTCCTCCACTCTTATAGGTCACTCTATGTTCCTCCCTCTTTTGGAAATAGGTATTGACTATAGCCATTTCCATTCTCTTGGCAAAATCCACCACCATCTGTCCTTCCTGGTTTCTTTCCTTGACACCAAACCTACCCATCACTTCCTCATCCCCTCTGTTTCCTTCACCAACATGTCCATTCAGGTCTGCTCCAATCACCACTCTTTCCTCCCTGGGAATACTCTCTATCACTTCATCCAAATCTTTCCAAAATTTATCTTTCTCCTCCCCATCACATCCAACCTGTGGAGCATAACCACTTACTATGTTTAGCATCAGACCTTCTACTTCTACCTTTAGACACATCACCCTATCTGACACTCTCTTCACCTCTACTACATTCTTTGCCAACTCCTCCTTCAGGACCACCCCTACTCCATTTCTCTTTCTATCCACACCATGGTAAAACAGTTTAAACCCTGCTCCAATACTGTGAGCCTTGCTGCCCTTCCACTTGGTCTCTTGGACACATAAAACATCTACCTTTCTTCTCTGCATCATGTCAGCCAGCTCTCTACCTTTGCCTGTCATTGTCCCCACATTTAGAGTTGCAACCCTCAGTCCTACATTCTTCACTTTCCTCCTCTCCCTCTGTCTCCTGACACGTTTTCCTCCTCGGCGTCTTCGACTAACAGTAGTACAATTTCCGCCGGCACCCTGTTTGTCAACAGCACCGGTGGCGGACGTTGTTAACCCGGGCCTCGACCGATCTGGTATGGTTTCACTTTGATGAACTCGCATTATGGTTTTGGCAAGTGTTTTACATCGGATGCCATTCCTGACACAACCCTCACCATTTACCCGGGCTTGGGACCGGCACAAGAGATACAATGGCTTGTGCTCCCTAGTGGCTGGCTGTTTTGTTTTATTATATTGTTTTTTGGTATTGCCTGGTTATAATCTTGTTTTTCTTTGTGCTTTTCTTAGGCTCCTGTCTGACCTCCAAATGCTAATGTTGCTAGCAATGAGGACCCCACAAGGATGTGTACTGAGCCCCCTTCTATTCACCCTGCTAACACACGACTGCACACCATCATACAGCTCCAACCACTTCATCAAGTTTGCGGACGACACAACAGTGGTGGGTCTCATCAGCAACAACGATGAGACGGACTACAGGAACGAGGTGAGCCGCTTGGCCTTGTGGTACGGACACAACAATCTCACTCTCAACGTGGAGAAGACAAAGGAGATTGTCGTGGACTTCAGGAAGAGGGATGCCCAACATGCCCCTCTGACCATCAACAGCACCGCAGTGGAGAGAGTGGACAGCACCAAGTTCCTGGGAGTGCACGTCTCAAAGGACCTGTCCTGGAGCAGGAACACTGCAGCACTGGCCAAGAAGGCTCACCAGCGTCTCTACTTTCTCCACAAGCTGAAAAGGGCTGGAGCTTCAACCCCCATCATGTGCACCTTCTACAGAGGTGCCATAGAAAGTGTCCTGACCAGCTGCATCACTGTGTGGTTTGGTGCATGTACTGCATCCTGCCGCAAGAGCCTCCAGCGCATCATGAGAGCAGCTGAGAAGATCGTCGGCACCTCCTTCCCCTCACTGCAGGACTTACACAGCAAACGCCTCACTCGGAAAGCCCACTGCATGGCAGGTGATCCCACACACCCACTACACAGCTGCTTTAGACTGTTGCCTTCAGGGAGGAGACTGAGGAGTCTCCAGGCTCGAACCAGCAGACTGAGAGACAGCTCTGTTCATCAGGCAGTAAGGATGCTAAACACTCTGCCTGCTCTGCCTCCCCTCCCATTTGAACTGCCTTAACACAAAAAACTTTCTCACACATTACCACACAACACAAAGATTTTAACACTGGTCCCTGTGTCATCAAACGGGTTATTCACTAAACTCTCAGTCATGTGCTCATTCAGTTTGCACTACTTCTCATATTTGCACTGTTTGTATTACATTACTGCCTATAGTCATACTACTGTTTATATTCACTGTTTACATTAATACTGTTTACATTTATTACTACTGTTTACATTTACACTACTTTTATATCTACACTACTGCTGATACATATACAGTATTCTCTGACTAGCCTTATTTAAGGATGCCCAATGTGCCTTACTGCATATGCCACTTTGCCTCTATACCAACATCAACTACCTCATACATATACTGTGTACATTAACTCATATGCTGCTTTGCCACTCTTTGCAAATGTCAATGCTAGAACCTTCAGTTTATTTTATAGATACACTTTATATACTTTTTATACTACTATGCAATAACTCAGGACAGTATTACACTTTTATCATTTCATTTTATGCTTATGTCATTAAATGTTTAGTGTTTTAGTGTTTAAATGGTTACTTTTGCACCGAGGGACTGAGAGAGAAATGCAATTTCAATCCTGTTTATGTCCTGTACATATTGCAGTTCTGACAATAAAAGTTGACTTTGAAACCTCACATCTTCCACAAAGTGCTAAGGTGAATCTCTGCCACAGACAGTCCTGCATTTGGAGATTCATCACAGATGAGTGAGGACGTCGCTTTCCTCTGCTGTGACTGACTCTTAAAATGACTGAAAGACACTGAAACTGTCATACAGAAGCAGATCATGGTATTTATGATGCATACCTCTGGTAATTGTAGTTTCTTTTATTATTAAGGTTGTTATGTTATCATTGTTATCAATTTTAACTTTTTAACATTTTTGAATTTGTTTTGCTCATGAATAAACAGTTTTTAAGCAACAACTTATGTGGATATTTTGTGTGTGCTCTATTTAGACCTGTTGTACATATCTGTATTGCGGGTTTGAACCAGATCTGGGCCGCGTTTTGAGATTCGACTTACTCTACTGGGCCGGACCTGGGCCAAATCCGCCTAAAAATGAAATGAGGATGCCGCATCTGGGCCGCATCTGGGCCAAATTTGCCTAAAAACTAAACAAGGATTCCGTATCTGGGCCACATTTGGGCCGAATGCAGTAGTTTTGTAGCACTTCTGGCCCACCTCCGGCCCAGATCCAATCCAGATCCGCAATCCACATCTGGGCCAGTTTTGGCCCGTTGGACAAAAAGACACCGGGCCGGATCCATTTTACAAATGCGGGCCAAATGTTTTCATACATTTGGCCCAGATCCGGCCCACATAACTTTTGCTGTCTGGGACTTGACAAGTAGAACCAGCCATACGTCACCAAACAGCAAAAGTGACTGTCTAGCCAAGCTCATTGGGAGAAAAGCTTTAATAACCCAGTGTAGTTTAAATGGTCTTGCTGTCACTGCTTTACTAGACACAGGTGCCCAGGTGAGCATGATCGATAAAAGCTGGAAAGACAAATACTTAACAGAAATTACTGTCAAGCCACTCAGTGAAATCTTGGATGATGAAGATAACCTAAAAATCTGTGCCATAGATGGGGGTGTTATCCCATTTGATGGCTGGTTACCCATTACTGTTAATTTGATGGGGAACACAAATCCTGATCTGTCTATTAATGTTCCTTTCCTTGTCAGTAGTCTTGCCTTAGAAAGACCATTGCTAGGATTCAATGTTTTGGAGGCAATGATACAAGAGCAGCCTCAGAACCTAGCTCCAACACTCACCAGCCTGGTGTGTAATGCCATTTCCGTTCCAGTGGAGAAGGCCGAACTCCTGGTGAATTTTATCCAGACAGACAAGCTGACCATGCAGTGGGGACAACTACGGACAGGCAAACAAGACACGGTCATTCCAGCTGGCCAAGTGGCCTGGGTCAAATGTCAGGTTCCATTTGACACCATTTTCCCTGACTCTGTTGTACTGTTTGAGCCTGATGATGACAGTATACCCTTAGCCGAACTAGATATTGGAGCAGGTGTTTTAGTGGTCCACAATCCGGATAGACCCTATGTGGCTGTACCTGTTGGAAATAATACAAGACATACAATCACTGTCCCAAGAAAAACTGTTCTTGGCAACATTCACGACATTGATAAGGTGATCTCGGCAAGTCCAACTGAAGCACCAAACCCAGTGGTGACTGTTAACAGTGCTACCCCAGCACCCACCAATCTCAGTCAGCCTTCATGGCAACCCCATGTAGACCTCAGCCATCTAGATGAGGCTTAGAGGTCAGTGGTGAATAAGATGCTTTGTGAAGAAGCTGGTGCTTTTGCACGGGACAGCCATGATATTGGATGCATACCTAGTCTACAAATGTCGATCACACTCCAAGATCAGATTCCTGTAAGAGCTGCCTACTCTTCTGTTCCAAAACCTCTCTTTAGAGAAGTAAAAGAGTATATACAGGACCTGTTACTTAAAGGCTGGATAGTCAAATCCAAGTCCCCGTACTCTGCACCAGTTGTGTGTGTTCGAAAGAAGGACGGCAGCCTGCGGCTATGTATTGATTATCGCCTCTTAAACAAAAAGACGGTACCTGATTGACACCCACCACCCAGAATAAAGGACATGACCGACACCCTTGGAGGAAATGCATGGTTTAGTATTCTAGACCAGGGCAAAGCCTATCACCAAGGTTTTGTTGCAGAGAAGTCGCGTCAATTCACCGCCTTTATCACCCCGTGGGGACTCTATGAGTGGGTTTGAATCCCATTTGGGCTTTCGAACGCCCCTGCAACATTTCAGCGGAGTATGGAGGAAATGTTAGGACCACTTCGAGATGAGTGCTGCATTCCATATCTAGATGATGTACTTTGCTATTCCAAGTCATTTATGGAACATGTTGAAGCACTCCGCCAGGTCCTACAGGCCCTCCAACGTCATGGAGTGAAACTGAGAGCTGAAAAATGTGAACTGTTCAAGTCAGAAGTTCGATATGTGGGTCGTCTTGTGTCTGCCGAAGGGGTCAAAGTAGATCCCCATGATTTGGAAGCGATCCACACATTGACTAAAAAGCAACCAACGACAGTCGGAGAGGTTAGGAGATTGGCTGGATTTCTTGGCTATTACCGCTCATATATCCAGGATTTTTCCCGGATTGCTAAACCGATCTATGAGCTGCTCCAGAATAAATCAGGTACAGCTCAGACTTCAGCCCGGAGTGGGAAGGCCAAACAACCCCAACTATCTTCCAGAGCGCCAGTTAACTGGACCACCAAACACCAGGAAGCTCTTGAACAGCTAATTAGTGTCCTAACAAATCCACCTGTTCTGGCATATCCGGATTTTAGTCTACCATTTGTCCTGCATACCGATGCATCAGACCAGGGGTTGGGAGCCATTTTGTACCAACAGCAGAATGAGAAACTGAGAGTGATTGGGTACGGTTCCAGGACACTTACACCAGCCGAACGCAATTACCATCTGCACAGTGGGAAACTCGAGTTTCTTGCATTGAAATGGGCCGTGTGTGAGAAATTCCGTGATTACCTGTACTATGCCCCTCACTTTACGGTGTACACAGACAACAACCCGTTGACCTACATTTTAAGTACAGCCGAAGTTAATGCAGTTGGTCATAGGTGGGTGGGTGAACTCTCAGATTTTCGGTTCGACATTAGCCTGGGAAGTCCAATATAGATGCTGATACACTGTCTCGTTTTCCTCTTGATATGGAGACGTATGGGAAGACTTGCACCAGGGGTGGATCTACTGGTGTGGCATGGGGTGGCAGTTGCCACCCCAACAGAGAGCCTTGCCACCCTGTTTGCCACCCCAGCTGGACATTACGAACGTGAACATCTTTTTTCCCGACAACATTGAATGCAGCACAATGTAGTCATATGGTCCACACTCCTTACCAGTTGGTGGCGGTAATGCTCACCTAACTTTCTTGCCAACTGCCAATAAATTTAAAGAAGAAGAAGCACAATGTACAACTGACTCAAGACGTCAAGTTCTGACTGAGTGGCGGGAAGTGAGAAATGAAATGAAAAGAGGACTGAACACACCTGTATTTCTGCTGCCTGTACTTTGGCTGTTTCATGTCTCTCCCTTTACATTGCATCATTTTATTTATATATACAGGTAGTCCCCGACTTACGAACGAGTTCCGTACCTACGGGCCGTTCGTAAGTCGAAAATTCGTAAGTAGGATTACATACAATTTTTTTAAAATAAATAAATAGATGTACAGTACTGTACAGTTACCAAGCACTTAGCCTATCATAACACAGTTTTTAAAGATGAAGGAGTGAGTTGAGTTGTCTCCCTTTCACATGAAGGGAGCTAGCTCCCTTTATGTGAATGGAGCCTGCTAGGGAGGAGGGAGACAATTCAACTCACTCCTTAACTGTGTTAGGATAGGGTAAGTGCTTGGTAACTGTACAGTACTGTACATTTATTTATTTATTATTTTAAAAAATGTTTATTTTTATTTATATAATGAGATGCGTTTGTAAGTCCGAAACGTCGCAAGTCGGGGGCGTCGTAAGTCGAGGACTATCTGTATACTGTGTATGTATGTATGTATGTGTGTGTGTATGTGTGTGGAGGGGGAGGGTGTTGCCACCCCTGAAACATCCTTGCCACCCTCTTGCCACCCCATAGATATTTTTCTAGATCCGCCCCTGACTTGCACTGAGGATTTCTTAGATGAGGTGGTGTGTGCAACATGGGATGGGAGTCAAGCAGCTTGGCGCAAAGATGTAGCATGGGTGGCAGCACTCATTACCTCTTCCAAAGGTTCTAACCAACAACCCCATTCTGATCTCCCGACCATAAGCCATGAGGATCTTGTCAAGGCACAAAAGGAGGATTCAGCCATAGGCCAGGTCAGAGAAATGAAAGCATCCAACATTACGTTAACAGAGGGAATACGTAAAACAGTTGGCAGAGACACTCAGAAATTGCTGCATGAATGGAGTAAACTCCGTTTGGAAAACGACCTCCTTTACAGATTTGCGGGAGAGAAAAAACAACTTGTCCTTCCTACCAAGTATCGACCATTAGCCCTGAAACATCTGCACAATGAGATGAGCCATGTGGGCACAGAGAAAGTGCTCAATTTGGCAAGGGACAGGTTTTACTGGCCATTCATGGCTAAAGAAATTGAAGAATATGTCACTCAAAAGTGTTTGTGCATCAAAGCCAAGAAACCTGTCACATATAACCAAGCACCTATGTGTAGTATCACTTCCAGTTTCCCCCTAGAGCTGGTGTGTATTGATTATCTGCACTTAGAAGCCAGCATGGGAGGGTTTGAATATATATTAGTTGTGGTTGATCATTTTACAAGATTTGCTCAGGCATATCCCACAAGAAATAAAAGGGGAAGGACAGCTGCTGAACTAATGTTCAATGACTTCATTCCTCGATTTGGATATCCATCAAAGCTGCATCACAACCAGGGTCGTGAATTTGAAAATAAGTTGTTCCAAACTTTGCAGTTGTTGTCTGGGGTGAGGCACTCACGAACAACACCATATCATCCCCAAGGGAATCCAGTCGAGAGGCTAAATTGCACCATCCTCCAGATGCGGTGGAAGGATCACCTCCCGCAGGTTGTACATGCGTACAATTGCACACGCCACGAGTCAACAGGCTACTCACCTTTTTTCCTTCTTTATGGCCGTCACCCACACCTCCCAGTTGACTTGTTGTTTGGATTGGCTGGAGACAAAGAGTCGGAAACACCTAAAGGATATGCAGAGAAATGGGCAGAGCGGATGTCACAAGCTTACCGGATTGCCAGTGAAAGCAGCACCAAGGCTAGTGCAAAGGGGAAAGTGACATACGACAGGAAGGCAAAAGGAGTAACTCTGCACCCAGGAGACAGAGTTTTAGTCCGGAACTTCAGTGAACGTGGGGGACCGGGCAAATTACGGACTTACTGGGAGAAAACAGTTTACTTAGTTAAAAGACAGCTAGCGGACAGCCCAGTGTATGTTGTCTGCCCTGAATCAGGAGACCAGAGTAAGACCAGGACGTTGCATCGCAACCTCCTTATGCTGGTAAACGACCTACCTGTGGAAGAGACACTGCACCAAACAAAGTTGGTTCCTGCCAGAAAACAGATCCAAAAACAAAGGCAAGGAAAGGACACAAGAACAGAGAGGGAAGAGATTAATGGTGAAACATCTGATTCAGATGATAATTCCCCCTCAGGATACTGGCTTAGGGTACCAGTACAGAGAAATGAGCAAAGGTTTCCATACGAGACATCTCCGTTGCCTCAGACAACTTTGTCTCAAACTTCTGGGAGAACCCCTGAAACAGTTGGGGATGAAAATCAGACACCTACTGAATATTCACCAGAAGCCATCTTGGAATCTCTAAACGATGCACCTGAGCAAGACATGGACGCAACCATACCTGTCTCGCCCAGACCTGTGGAAGAGGAGGAGATCAACCGATCCGTAGGGCCAGAGCCTGAAAATAAATTCATGATCCCTCCTGCTGAACTTGATCAGAAAGAGGTCAGGAGGTCAACACGCAATAAAAGGCCCAGGCACTTCCTCACGTATGACTCATTGGGGGAGCCATCAGTACAGTCACATGCAAATCTGAATGCAGTTTTTGTTCACCCAATGCAATATTCATATTTACCTAGTTCTTCACTGAGTGTGCAGTACCCAAATTCTTTTTTGTGTACTCAACTTCCATGGCAACATCATATTTACCACACACCAGTTGTGAGCATTCCACCCAGATTGCTATGCGGTTGAGAAGGTTTATTTGGTGAAATTGGGTTTAAGGACAATCTGTTTTAAGTTTTTTTTATGTCAGAGCCATTTTTATTTTTGCCGGGAGTGTGTGATGCCCACTGGTGTGTGCTCACAAAAGTGGAAAAAAACCAAACAAACATGCATTTCTTTAAATGTTTATGGGGTTCTGATAAGAAGATGTTTTATTTATTGTTAACAGGGGTTAGTGACGAGGGGTGTAATAACGGTGTTTCACCAGTAGGTGACGCATGGGGACTCTGAGCTGCCTGTTGCTCTGCCGTTTCTCATAAGCTGAGAGAAACAGGAGTAACACAGACTGCGTCTCCCATGTGCTCATTTACATGCTGTTTTTCCAGGTGAGAATAACCTTCAAGTTTATTTTAACCAAGTACTTTTCATCATTTAATACTGTTTGCAAAATGCTTAGGGAAATGTGTCAATGTGTTAAAAGATATTAGAAGAGTTTGTTGTGTATAAGTAGCCAACAGGCCGTGATGCTAGCTGGTTAGCACTAGCGGTGGGTAAGACGGGCTAGGTGCAACCACTGAGTTATTAACGGTAATCACTTGTAAAGTAAGTAGAATATATTCCCTGGTATGAGAGTATTGTACTGTTATCAAGCTGTGTGGTTTATTTATGTTCTAAACACAGTGTTGGGAGGGTTAAACTGTGATTTAATGCATTCATTTAAAGTAGTTTGAATTCAAAGATAGTTATGCCAGTTTACAATAATTGTAACATACATGCCCATGAAATATGTCACTGTGTGTGAATAAATATGCATATAAAGTGCAGTGAATTGAAGGTACATGTTGCCTGAGGGAATTGTGACAAAATATGATGTTGATGGGATTATTCCTGTTTAAAGGAACGTTAATGTTGATGTTTATGTCTATGATGGAAAATGTCTACATAGATTATATATACAGTAAAATACTGAACTATAAATTGGGCTGTATTGACAATTAAATGAGCTGGTTTGTTCAATACTGTAAATAAGCTGAGAGAAACAGGAGTAACACAGACTGCGTCTCCCATGTGCTCATTTACATGCTGTTTTTCCAGCTTCATCTGCTGCTAACGGGTCCGGGATTCTGACACCCGTTACATAAGGTTTAGCACAATGTCTGTATGATGAATCTGTTGGAATCCTGGCAAAAACCAATGCAGATTTGTTCCTGTCTTTGATTTTATACGTCTACCTTATAATGTTTTGCTAGTTTTTTGATACTTTGTTAAGAAAAAAAAAAAAATCTTTTGTTTTTTTCTCTTTTTGTTTTCTATTGTTCATTGTTTGTTTGTTTATTGTTTAATGAAATTCTATCACTGCTGTTCATTGTTCTTTAGTTTTAGCAGGTCACTTTCGTAAATGAGCCCATGAGGTTCAAAAGATTTACCTGACTAAATAAAGGTTGAATGAATGAGTTAAAGTCATCTTTGTGTTTTCTAAGATATGTTTGCTGTGGTGGCCATCTTAAAAAGAGTTAACTCCAAATGTTAAAAGGTTTTAGAAAAGCTAATATGCTGGTGAAGATTCACAGTCATCCAGGACATGATAAAGTCAAAAAAGGTGTTCAATACAAGATCAACTGGACTTTATTTGTTACAGAAGACGTTTCTGTTTCATTGAATTGATAAAGCCCTCTGGATAGAGGTCGAAACATCTTCTGTAACAAATAAAGTCCAGTTGATCTTGTATTGAACGCCTTTTTTGAAGTAAAGCTAATGTTTGTCCTAAAGTTGTATCAAATGTTGTCTAGCAGGTTATGAAATATTTTTCTAACAAGCAGAGTTGACTCAAAATCTGTAATGGCAACATTTTAAACAAAGATCTTGCAAAATTTGTTAGTGTTCAAAATATGTTGGGGATCCTTCTTTGCTACAGCTACACCAGATTTTAGATCAATATCTGTGAAATGACCATAGTTACTGAATTATAGCCAATTCTGTGTTTGCTAAGTGAGCCATTTTGAATTGGGTTAACTCCAAAAAATTGTCAATTGTAGACATCTCCTCCTTGAATCGCCACCTTATCCTGGTGGAGGAGTTTATGCACCTGAATGATCCTAGGCAGTAGGTGACAGGCCAGACAAAGAGCAATTCCAAAGACCAATGAATAAAACAAGAACAAGGAGCTCAGTGTCCCTTGCCCAGACATGGGTTACCAGGGTCCCACCCTGGAGCCAGGCCTGGGGAGGTGCTCGTCGGCATGTGCTTGGTGACAGGCTCTCTACCCATGGGCTCAGCCTGAATGAGCAATGTGGGTTTGCCTTCCTGTGGGCCCACCACTTGCAAGAGGGGCCATACAAGTCTATGTATGAAGCTATGGGCAGTGATCAAATGTGATGGCCTTGGCGTTCTGACCCTGGCTTACCAAAGCTGGCTCTTGGGACATGGGGTCAGGGTTTTGTTCATGAGTGAGGGCAGAATGGAGCATGAGATTGACAGACGGATTGGTGCAGCATCTGCAGTATTGTGGACTCTGTGCCAGTTTGTTGTGGTAAAGAGGGAGCTAAGCTCTAAGGCAAAACTCTCTGTCTACCGGTCGGTCTATTTCCCTACCCTCACCTGTGGCCACAAACTCTGGGTAGTGACTGAAAGAATGAGATCACAGATACAGGTAGTTTAAATGTTTCCTATGCAAGGTAGCTGGACTCTCCCTTAGAGATTGGTTGAGAAGTTCAATTATCATAAGAGACTCAGAGTAGAACTGCAGTTCCTCCATATCAAGAGGAGCCAGTTGAGTTGGTTCGGACATCTGGTAAGGATGATTCCTGGGTGCCTCCCTAGGGAGGTGCTTCCGTCATGTTCGACTGGGAGGAGACCCCGGGGAAGACCCAGGACACGCTGGAGAGACATAAGCCCCTTTTCCACCGGTTGGCGTGGGTCGGTAATTGCGTAATATTTGCGTGCCAGACACGCCCTGACACCATTTCCACCGGATTTTCCGAGCTGCGCTGCACCAGGATTTTGGTCTCTTTTCTGAGCAGTGACGACTCATGTGCATCGGGGGGAGGAGTCTTTGTTCGTTCATTCAACCTTTATTTAGTCAGGTAAATCTTTTGAACCTCATGGGCTCATTTACGAAAGCGACCTGCTAAAACTAAAGAACAGTGAACAGCAGTGGTAGAATTTCCTTAAACAATAAACAAACAATNTTCATTCATTCATTCAACCTTTATTTAGTCAGGTAAATCTTTTGAACCTCATGGGCTCATTTACGAAAGCGACCTGCTAAAACTAAAGAACAATGAACAGCAATGGTAGAATTTCCTTAAACAATAAACAAACAATAAACAATAGAAAACAAAAGAGAGAGAATATATATATATATATATATATATATATATATACATATATATATATATATATATATATATATATATATATATATATATATATATATATATATATATATATATATATATATATATATATATATACATATATATACATATATATATCCTCCTTTTAACAAAGTATCAAAAAACTAGCAAAACATTATAAGGTATATGTATAAAATCAAAGACAGGAACAAATCTGCATTGGTTTTTGCCAGGATTCCAACAGATTCTGAAAACCATTTAGAGAAGTCAAGGTCGAGAGCTTCAGATCTTTTTGTAAGATATTCCATGAAGCAGGAGCGGAGTAGGAGAAGGCCCTTTTTCCAAGTTCAGTCCTCACTGACGGAACACTGCAGGTAATCATGTCCTGAGAGCGCACGCTGTAGCTGCACTCACGCAAAGACATGTAGTCAGAGTCAGAGTCAGAGTCAGAGAGAATTTATTGTCATTTGCACCGCATGTAGTACATGTGTTGAAAACGAGATTATGTACACAGGGTCCCAGTTACATCCAACAACAAATGCAAGAGAAAAACAATAATAACATCTAGGATTAACTAAGAGAGACATCAGCTAGTAATACACTAAGCCCTAATGTAGTAGAAAAACATCATTATAAACAGCAGCACGAACATGAGCAGATGGTCACAGATGAACGCAGCAACAAGAAACAGATCAGTATCAGCATGATGTGACATTTTGCAGTGTTTATTCTTATTATTTATTTATTCATGAGTCTGACAGCCTCAGGGTAGAAGCTGTTCCTCAGTCTAGTGGTTCTACATTTGATGCTCCTCAACCTCCGTCCCGAGGGGAGTGGTGCAAAGAGTGAGTGTGCTGGGTGAGTGAGGTCTTTCATGATGCAGGTGGCTCTTTTTCAGATGTAGGAGGAGATGTATGAGGGCAGCAGACCAAGAAGTGATTTGAAGATGAAAATGTACCAGTGGAAGAGTCTGCGTGAGGTTAATGATGTCCAATTAACCAGTGAATACAGGGTGCAGTGGTGGGTACGATAATCACAACCAGTTATGAATCTTAGTGCACCATGATAGACAACATCCAACATCCGCAGGGTGCTTGTAGGAGCATTCATGTAGAGAATGTCACCGTAATCAATGGAGGGAAGGAAAGTCACAGATACAAGGCGTTTCCTAACATTCAGTGTTAGACATGATCTGTTTCTGAAAAAGAAACCCAGTTTAACTTTCAGTTTCTTCACTAGGTTTTCCACGTGGAGTTTAAAAGAGAGATGTGAATCGATCAGGATACCCAGATATTTATAGGAATCAACAAACTCAATAGGTACACCATTTGAAGATAAAATCAGAGGAGGATCTGCTGGAACCGCCTTCCTATTTGAAAAAAACATCCCTTTTGTTTTATCAGCATTTAGGACAAGTTTGAGACGGAACAAATCTGACTGGATGATGTCAAAAGCGGATTGCTGGAGCTGGAGAAAAAAGCTGCCACAGAAGCGAGCAGCGAGCACCGAAGGACTTTACATGATTATCACGGTAAAAACAATTATTTGTTTTTAAAATTATAGCAAAGATGTGTCTTAAGCTGAACTTTTCCTTAATAAATTCACGTAATGCTCAAAACTGCAGGATTTTAAAAATTAGGTTTGCCACAAGCACGCGCGTGGGAGGCTTTATTTCTTTTAAATGTAGCTCAATGAACGCTTAAAAAAATATATTTCATAGCTGACTTTATAGCACGAGGGTTCCTGAGCTTAACCGCTCCTTAATAATTTTTACGTAGTGGTCAAATCAGCTAGATTTAACAAAGTAGGTCGCCACGTGCACGCGCGCGGGTGGGGGCGGCTTTATTTCTTTTAAATGTAGCTAAATAAATGCTTAAAAAATATATTTCATAGCTGACTTTATACCACGAGGTTTCCTGAGCTTAACCGTTCCTTTATAAATTTTAAAAAGCTAAGTCTGGTCCTCTGGACATTCAAAAAACAAAACAAAGCAAAAAAATTGTAGAAACATTTCGTCTTTCGTCCGAAAGATTTCCCTTACCAAAAAGAAGTATACTTTAAGTCAAAGTCAAAGTCAAAGTCAACTTTATTGTCAGAACTGCAATATGTACAGGACATACACAGGATTGAAATTGCGTTTCTCTCAGTCCCTCGGTGCAACAGTAACCATTTAAACACTAAAACACTGAAACATTTAATAAACATAAGCATAAAATAGTAAAAGTGTAACACTGTCCTGAGTTTTTGCATAGTAGTATAAAAGTATGAAAATTTACACCAACACTAAAACACTAAACATTTAATGAACATAAGCATAAAATGAAATAATAAAAGTGTAATACTGTCCTGAGTTTTTGCATAGTAGTATAAAAAGTATAAAAAGTATATCTATAAAATAAACTGAAGTTTCTAGCATTGACATTTGCAAAGAGAGGCAAAGCAGCATATGAGTTAATGTACATTTAAGTAAATGTTGTTAAGTATACTAAAGTATATAAAAGTATATGTCTCTAAGTGTACTTTTAAGTATACTCGCAGTTTACTTACAATATACTTTTTTGGGACTAAATTGGCCTATTTTAAGTTTAAGTAGTACACTTTTAATTAGACTTCCAATGTACTTATAGTGTACTTCAAGTTCATATTTTAGTTTATTGAAGTACACTTAAAGTATACCACTAGTATAATTTTCTTTATACTCCAAATGCACTTGTTATATACTTCTAGTTCATACTTTAGTTTATTACAGCATACTTAAAGTATACCACTAGTACACTTTTTTCATATACTCCCAATGCACTTGTTATGTACTTCTAGTTTACAGTTTAGTTTATCATTTAAGTTAAATTTTTGAATTTCTAAAACTAATACCATGTTGTCATTGTAATTGTTAGGTTACACTTGTAAGTTTGCTTAACAATACTTGCACAATACTATTAATATGCTAAAAAATATTTTCTAAAGTATTCTGAAAGATGTTTTTACAAAGTCATAAAACAAGGTCTTGAGAACTTCAATATTTTTTATATAAAATTAAGGTGCAGCTCAAAAACTGTTTATAAAAACAGTCTACAAAACAGCAGCGTTTAAAATGAATCCCTTCCAAGTTTTAAAAATTGAAAGGAAAAGGTGCACATTTGCATTTCAAGGTGTAAACATAAAGTCCAGAACACAATGTAAAAATGTGTGCATTTGCTTAAACAAAGCAAAAATAGTGTCTCCAACTGGAAACTGAAGTCTTTCCTTTTCAGAAGGCATCTTCACATCTTTGGGGGGGATAAGAAAAAAAAACTTCACCGGTAGTTGTTTATGTTGCTTTTTTTCTTCTTCTTATGACTCTTCGCACATCTTGCATGGTGGTGTCAGGGAACTTTGGCTTGGTGTAGACTGAAAAAAAAAAAAAAAAAAAAAAAAAACAGAAATTACTCCAATGTTATGTTATTCTATCATCAGTGTAATTACTCTCACATCAAACATATCCTTAAAATATGTCTCTAGGTTTCACGAGTGATAAACAATAACTTATTATTAAAGGGAACCACAATTACTTTTAACATTTGACTTTATTTGATAAACTTTTATTTTAACTGTAAAAATACTGTAGGGTGGTTTAGTTTTGTAAATTTTTAAAATATTTTAATGTGTTAAAATATACACATGTTAAAATATACTTAAAAAATTACAAAACTAAACACCCTACAGTATTTTTACAGTCATTATCCATCTAGCAAATCCATCTAGCAAATAAACAAAACAGAACCGATTACCTTCAACTTCCAACTGAATGTCCAGTCGTCGTCCAGACCAGTCGACGTCTAATAAAAAGCAAGTTTTACGAGCGCTGAGTCTGAGACGAGACCTTCTTGTCCGACAGACCTTCTTGTCCGACAGATGAAAACAGGAAATAGCTACATTTGAACGAAGCGCGCGAAGCAAGAGTGGCGTTGATTGGTTGGATGCTACTTCCCCGGATAAGCAAGAGTGCCGTTGATTGGTTAGGACATGCTACCCAATAAGCAAGAGTGGCATTGATTGGTTGGGACGTGATCACGTTCTACTTCCCCCAATCCAATCATAATGTTTGGGTTACAAGCCCACAAACTGAAAAATGGCAGAAAGCAAACAACTTCAAGTACCTGAATGTTTCACCTCATGGAGTAACGCAGAATAAAATTGAATAATGATACTATTAATAATGATGATGATGATGATGATGATGATGATGATGATGATGATGATGATGATGATGATGATGATGATGATGATGATGATGATGATGATGATGATGATGATAATAATAATACCCTGATGCATGCTCAATAATAATAATAATAATAATAACAATATATATACAACATATATAACAAAACAGCTCGAGCTGTTCCAAAAAACTGACAAAACGTTTAAAACAGAAGTACTAAAAAGAAACCAGTGTGAAAATACTTTGTGTAAAATTACCTTGGCCAAAAGTTTAAACAGAAGTATAGATTAAGTATACTTAGACTTTTAGTTTATTTTTAGTACAAGTCTAGCCTGGCCCTCGCCTTCCTGCACAGCTCCACTCAATTCTCATTTCCCTTCACTGCTCAGTCTGGGCCTTCTCCCATAGACAACGATTTCTCCGGCTGATTTTTGACCGGACCAATCAGAGAACAGAAGGGGTGGAGTTTTGACCCCTAACCCACGCCCCCACCTGTTCCAGCACGTAGCCAGCGAGCATTCGCATGTTCTCATTCAAAGCGATGCAAAGCGATGCAGGACTGTTTTATATGTGACACAAATGTATTAATTTCCCCTTCTTAATCCCTTATCTTGAGTTTTCTTTTGTTTGTTTTTGGCCAAAAGTCAAGTGATCACTCACTTCTCCTCCTCCTCCTCCTCCTCTCCCTCTGCTATGAGGAAATGCCTCAGGTTGTCATGAGAGAATTAAAATCGGGTTTTACGTTGCTGCCTGAGTCCCATCAGATTTTCTGGTCTTCTGGTGTGGTGGACCAGTGATCCATGGTTTTATTTTATTTTTTTTAAACGTTTTATTAACATATAAACACAGAATATGCAGCGGCAGCCGGCAGCGAGAGAAAATTCAGCAGGAGGCGGAGCAGATGTCAAGTCCAACATACCACGGGGGAGCAGCCATGTATGGCTCTGAGGGGAGGGAGCAGAATGCTTTTCCCTGTTCAAAATTTTTCTAAGATCCAATGGTTTTATTCCTCAGCAGAGGCCAACGCCTCCAGCAAGAATCGTTTCTCAATGGAGAAAGTCCAGACCCTAGTTCGAAGCGAAGTGAAGGACAAGGGTCTGGTTTTAACCAGGCTAGTATAAGTCAAGTATTGTGTAAAATAAACTTGGCTAAGTATATTTTTGATAAGTACCTAAAAAGTAAACTGAAAGTATACTCTTTTTTTATTTTTATTTTTTTTTTATTAATATACTTTAAGGATACTTGCATGTACTACTTTTTGGTAAGGGTTCCTCAGTCTGAGCTGCTGTATTCAGCTCAGTCTTATAAATAGCACCCTCTCACAGTGGATCAACCAGTTGGCTGATGACAGCTGAAACCAGCTGCTCACATGATCAAGGAGGACCATCAGCCTAACGATGGATCGTTAGCACCCTGATTGTTGTTTGCTATTCACAGAGGGCTGAGTGATACTAGCAATAACAGCGTTGTAAGAAGGGGACAGTTGAACCCAGTTGCGTAGTTTTTTTGAATGTCCAGAGGACCAGACTTAGCATTTTTAAATTTTTCTACCTGGATTATTGAGCATGCATCAGGGCTTAATAAATTTACTTAATGGTCAAATCTGCTGGATTTAAATTGATTCGCTTTGACTTCTTCCAAAACTGTCGCGTGTGCTACGAAAATAAATTATAAAAATCCATCCATCTATCCATCCATTTTCTTCCGCTTATCCGGGGTCGGGTCGCGGGGGTAGCAGCTTAAAGCTAGATTTATAGTTGACGTGTCGCGCAGCGCGCGAGGGTGCGCGTCCCAAAAGTGACGCAATATCACAGTCCCCGCCCCTGCGCGTTAACCTTGCGCGTTGTCTTGGCGCGTGTCGTGCACCTCCGAATTTTTGAAACTCTGCAAGCCTAGTGCGCGCGCGGTGGGCGCTACAGAATTGATTCGGGTGGGGACCTTCACGCCAGAGCCTGCAGCTGTCTGCACCGCTGTGGTCGTGGAGACGGCATCGCGACGCATGGAGGAATGTTTTTATGTGATACAAATGTATTAAATTCACCTTCTTCAACTGGACTTTTCTTTTGTTGTTTTGCCAAAAATCACGCGATCGCTTCCTCCTCGCTGACTCCATGCATTAAAACCGCAAGACACAAAAACTGTTGTTCTGTATTCAGCACGCGAGCGGAGCATTTTTTTTGTTGTTGTGTAATTTCAAACAGTTCTTCTACGGTAGATTTGTTCTTCTACCCTTTCATGCAACATATGCACAGGTTTTAGAGGCTACTGCCACCTGCTGGCCCGTAAAAGAACAGCACTTTGCCATGCTCCGCCGTGCGTCAACCATAAACACAGCGGCGAAACTCTAAACGCAGAAGCCGCATAGCTCAGTGCGCGCGCAGTTCGCGCGCAGAGGGCCAGCGGACCAAAGCGCGAGTATAACTCAGCCTTAAGTAAGGAGGCCCAGACTTCCCTCTCCCCAGCCACTTGGAGCAGCTCCTCTGGGGGAATCCCAAGGCGTTCCCAGGCCAGCCGAGAAACATAGTCCCTCCAGCGTGTCCTGGGTCTTCCTCTGGGTCTCCTCCCGGTGGGACATGCCCGGAACACCTCACCAGGGAGGCGTCCAGGAGGCATCCTAACCAGATGCCTGAGCCACCTCAACTGGCTCCTCTCGATGTGGAGAAGCAGCGGCTCTACTCCGAGTCCCTCCCGGAAGACTGAGCTTCTCACCCTATCTCTAAGTGAGAGTCCAGACAACCTTGGACTGTAATATCATATATCTCAAGAAATGCTGGGAAACCGATCTGAACCTCAATTTTACTGATGAGGAATGGAATTTGATTATTAGGAATGGCAAAAAAATGTCAAGGGAACTAAGAACAAGACTGGTGCAATTTAAGATTTTACATAAAATATACTGGACACCATATAGATTGTACAGGGCTGGCTTGTCGAATACCCCAGCGTGTTGGAAATGTCAGAAGGATAAGGGCACATTAGTGCATGTGCTTTGGGAGTGTCCAAATATTCAAGAGTACTGGTCATTAATTCATGAAGTTTTGGAGAGGATAGTTGGCCAGAATTTACCCTTTTGCAGGAAGCTATATATTCTTGGGGATTCATCATCACTGGTCCACTTGCCCTCCTCCATTTCGCAATGGGTACAGACAGCTATTATGCTGGGGAGGAAGTTGCTGGTGGGAGAGTGGAAAAGTTCATCTATACCTTCGTTAATTCATTGGTATAGATCCCTGGGCAAACTTGCTGCATTAGAAAGATTATCTTATAGATTGGTGAATAGAGTTGAGGAATACAACAAAAAGTGGTCCCATTATCTGTTGTATGTGGGTTAAATGACATCTCCAGCTTATCTTTAGTTTGCAGATAAAATTACACTGTAAATATATTATTACTTAAAGGTTTCTGGGGTTAGGGCTATTTGATTTAATGTATATATGTAACTTTATGGTTATTGGTAGAGTGTGTTATTGTGATTTTTATTTTAGTTTTATTTTATTTATTTGTTTTTCTATTATTTTCTCTATTAAATAATTTCATTATTGTGTTGACACATGCTATGAGATTCCAGAAAAATTACTATTTATTAATGTTTGTTATATAAGACTGGAATTGTTGTATAATTTTCGTTATGGAAAATCAATAAAAAATTTGAATCATAAAAAAAAAACGCAAGACACAAAAACTGTTGTTCTGTATTCAGCACGCGAGCGGAGCATTTTTTTTGTTGTTGTGTAATTTCAAACAGTTCTTCTTCTACGGTAGATTTGTTCTTCTACCCTTTCATGCAACATATGCACAGGTTTTAGAGGCTACTGCCACCTGCTGGCCCGTAAAAGAACAGCACTTTGCCATGCTCCGCCGTGCGTCAACCATAAACACAGCGGCGAAACTCTAAACGCAGAAGCCGCATAGCTCAGTGCGCGCGCAGTTCGCGCGCAGAGGGCCAGCGGACCAAAGCGCGAGTATAACTCAGCCTTAAGTAAGGAGGCCCAGACTTCCCTCTCCCCAGCCACTTGGAGCAGCTCCTCTGGGGGAATCCCAAGGCGTTCCCAGGCCAGCCGAGAAACATAGTCCCTCCAGCGTGTCCTGGGTCTTCCTCTGGGTCTCCTCCCGGTGGGACATGCCCGGAACACCTCACCAGGGAGGCGTCCAGGAGGCATCCTAACCAGATGCCCGAGCCACCTCAACTGGCTCCTCTCGATGTGGAGAAGCAGCGGCTCTACTCCGAGTCCCTCCCGGATGACTGAGCTTCTCACCCTATCTCTAAGTGAGAGTCCAGACACCCTGCGGAGAAAACTCATTATAAAAAATTGAATTTTAATTCAAATAACTCCAACAGGTTACAGTTTGTACATGAACATCTTGTGATTACATTCTGTTAGTTTTTAAAAAATCTGCGGTGTGGTTTTTGAGGTATTTGCTGTCCTATAACAACAATTTCCTTTTCTGGACAAGACATCCCCCTCTCCACCTCTGTTACAAATCTTGGAATAAAAATGGACTCTCATCTTACATTTGAAAATCACATTAAGCTTCTGTTTAAAACTTGTTTCTTCCATCTTCGAAACATCTCCAGACTTCGCCCATCCCTAGCTTTTTCCGATGCTGAGAAGCTCGTCCATGCTTTTGTCTCCTCCAGGCTCGACTACTGCAACTCCCTGTTTATTGGAATCCCTGGCAAATACCTTCAGAAGCTTCAATATATTCAAAACAGTGCAGCTAGGATCTTGTTGAGAGTTCGTAAATTTGAACATATTACGCCCATTCTACATAACCTCCATTGGCTTCCTGTCGCCTACAGAATTCAGTACAAAACTGCTCTCATTACACATCAATGCTTACACGGAACTTCACCAGATTATCTAAAGGACATTCTTATTCCATACTCATCCACCCGATCTCTGCGGTCACAGAACAGTAATCTCCTTCACATTCCGAGAACCAAATTAAGGACCATGGGAGACCGGGCTTTCAGTGTGGCTGCCCCCCACCTGTGGAACTCTCTTCCTGACTGCCTGAGAGCCCCACAGTCACTGGTTGACTTTAAGAGCGGCTTGAAGACCTTTCTTTTCAACCGAGCATACTCTGCCTCCTCATGATTCTACCTTTGATCTTAGTTGATACTGTTATTGATTTTACTTGTTTTATTACTTGTTTTATTGACGTTTAAATTCTGTTGCACTTTGTAGCACTTTGAGATTTTCATTAATGAAAAGTGCATTATAAATTAAATTCATTATTATTATTATTATTATTATTATATGCCAAAAAAGTAAAAGAGAGAGAAAAAAAACAAAGCTAGCCTTCATACATTTCTGTCTATAAAAAATCGAATTTTAATTCAAATAACTCCAACAGCTTATAGTTTGTAAATGAACATCTTGTGATTACATTCTGTAAGTTTCAAAAAAATCTGTGGTGTGGTTTATGAGGTATTTGCATTTATATGCCAAAAAATAAAATAGAAATAAAAACAAAGCTAGCCTCCATACATTTCTGTCTATAAAAAAATGAATTTTAATTCAAACAACTCCAACAGGTTACAGTTTGTACATGAACATCTTGTGATTACATTCTGTTAGTTAAAAAACAGTATCTAGACTGTATTAACCACGTTTTTCTTCTTTTACAGTCAACAGAAAAGAGTCACCAGAATTGAACAACATGTGTCTTCTTCTGGATAATCCGTGAGACAACAGATGGAAATTCGTTAGTTCTGTACATTTTTCACTTCAAACTTTTCCTATTAAACAGTTTTTTTCTTAAGTGGTGTCCTGGAAAATTCAATTTCCTAAACTTATTTTACAATGTTAAGTGTGTATAGTGTTTAAATCCATATTGGAAGTTAAGATAATTTTCCATTTGCATTTGACCTTTAAAGAATCGTGAGAAAAAGATTATTAGAATCTGCTCAACTATTATTACGTTATAAATTATTTGGTTCTAGGATGAAGTCAGACAAAAACGGTCAAAAATTCAAAGTGGCCAAAGTCCTTTGGACAGTTTAAAGTTAAAGTTCACAGACCATCCATCCATCCATCCACCCATCATCCATCCATCATCTGCACCCAGCAGCAGCTTTAACAGGGAGACAGGCATTAACATCCACCCCTTCAGCTCCTAGGAGGACCTCAAGGTGTTCACAGACCATCCATCCATCCATCCATCCATCATACATCATCTGCGCCCAGCAGCAGCTTTACCAGGGAGACACTGGCAGTTTCAAAGATCACAGTGTAATGTTTAAAATCAATCAATCAACTTTATTTATAAAGCACATTTTAAAAACCACAGGGTCAACCAAAGTGCTGTACAATAATATAAAAGACAAGTTAATTAAAAACTATAAAAAGCATTAAAAAAAAAAATCTAAAAAAGCTAAGT
>JBBPBX010000760.1:25636-54886 GCA_038048925.1 Garcialebias charrua | reverse complement strand
ATCATGAATCAGGATATTTTAGAGACACCTCATTTAACTAGTTCATATAGACATCATCCTGTTTTTAAATTCACTCCTGTGGCTAAAATAATAAAATTAATGTGATACTTTATCACAGTGGCTTTAGGGGTGCAATTGACTTTTATTTTGTTAATTTTTATTTAGTTTTATTTGTAACACAACATGCCATTTTACTAAACAATGGTTACACTGCATGTATAAAAATATTAACTTTACCCACACGTTGGAGGAGTTACTTCCGCTTCCCTCGCGCTGCAGTTTGTTTTTGTTTTTTTTACAGATTTCGCTGTCCTGTCGTCTCCTCCCCCTGTCTATCCTGAGGCTGTGATTGGCCAAATGTCGCGCTCCACCAAAGATGTTTTATTGTCGTGAAGATGCATTACTCTTTCTTGAAATCCAGTCGGGGGAAATGATGCATTCTAATCTGCCACGGGTCTTTCAAGTGGAGAAGACGAAAATAAGTTCCGGAACGCACCTTACGCTTAAAAAAAGTCCCGGTACTCTCAGGGTTAAATTTTAGAAGTGGCGGAACTGGGTACCGGTGAGTTCCGGCCCACTTAAAGCACTGCATATAATTACACACTGGTAGCAGAAAAAATATCCACCGAGTGGTTTCTGAGCTATTTATCTGAATAGCCTGGACCTCGCCAGGCTAAACTGACAAAACTCCGCCTTCTGTTCTCTGATTGGTCCGGTCAAAAATCGACCGGAGAAATCCTTGTCTATGAGAGAAGTCCCAGACCCTAGTACAAAGCGAAGTGAAGGACAACGGTCTGGTTTTAACCAGGCTAGTCCAGGTCTGGTCCATCACAGGACCACAGATGTCCAAGATGGTTTAAAGTTAGGACAGCCGACTTGGGACCAGAAAACTCATGGTTTTGTATTATATGTCGTGGCGTCTTTGACCAAGACGCCTAATCCTTAATTGCTCCTCGGGCAGTTCATTAGCTGCCCACTGCTCCTCCTGGGTGTGTCCCAGGCGTAATGAGTTAAATGCTGAGAGCTAATTTTGTCATTGTATGGAAACAGAGTGATGGCAACATTTAGAATTTATACTTATACAAAGAGACAAACCATTAGCTTCTTTTACTTACGCCTCACAAACAGGGCTAGTGCTTCTTTCTTTTTCACAGCAATGCACACAACCACAAGTTTATAATCTCCAAAAATATTGAGCATTTGAAGTGTGGAAAACCTTCCCTATACAGTACTTCACAAGCCTCCACTGTGGAGAGCAAGACTCACTGCATACACCGCTTTGGTCTGAAGTGGCCCTAATACGATAAACGCATTTAGTCTGTCTCGAAAACCCACCAGGTCAGAGGAAGAACCCTGAGACCTATTAACCGATAATCGCCTGGACATCACTGTCCTTTGCGTCCAGTCACGCACCCACACACCAATGATTGGTCAGCTCTAACAGTACAGAGTGATACTGGTCAGGGATCAGCTGTCAGTCACAGACAGCTCACAGTCGCACAAGATGCCATTTGGGGGATTTGGGCTAAAATCTCTTTAGAGGTGAGTCGGGGTCAGCTCTCTGTCTGTGTGTTTCTAAGTATGTTTGGAACAGTGCAGAACAAACTTGTGTTTCGAGCATGCACCCCCTCAGACAGATGACTCTGGGGCTTAAAGAAGCCGAACAAGGTCAGGTGTTTTTAGACAGGACAGGCAGCAGTATGGTGTCTGACACACACACACACACACCATTTCTGTTTTCTTTATCATTCCTTCTTTTGTCCCTCAAACATTCTGTAAGTTTTTTTTAATGAAGATGTTATGCTGCAGGATCTATCTTGTGTTGACAGGACCATGTATAATGCATGGCGCTTGTCCTGGTCTAATGTATTGCTATGGAAGAAGAGCAGACCAGCCTTAATGACCACATGGCTTCATTATTTCAAATATTAATGTCAATTCCCTCCTTTGAATCTCCTGCACATTATAGATCAACCGCTGTCATCCCTCACCTGGTGTAGAGGAACAAAGAGCAGGTTATCTATAAAAAGTAAACCCAGACAATTTTATTGATTGTATAGTTGCAACAGCCACGCAGTGTTTAAATCTAAAACACCCTCAACTTTGAGTGGCAAATTAACTCTATGGGTTATACCAGGAAGAACATATCTAAAACATACATATCTGTTCTGGATATGGGTCATTGCAATGTACAAACATAAAAAACAGACAGAGTAATGAATACTTCATGTTTCTGAATCAGAAAATGTATTGAAAAGAATGAGAAAGCATTTTTAAAGCCTGGATGTCTGGAAGGATTCAAAAGTGGAATGTGTTTTTGAATATGAGGCAATGCCTGGACAACATGGTTGTAAAGAGACAGGTCTACACAGACAGTTTCTGTCTACACTCCTGTTGACAATGATTGCTTCGATGAAAATATATTTTATAATCCCAGGGGAAGCCCATAAGGAACCATGTGAAAACAGCTTTTATGTAAAATGTATGGAGGGAACACTTTACTCTTTACAACAGTTCACCTAAAAGTCATTTAAGGCTTTTAGATGAACTATAGTCCTGAACTAAACAAGTGACATGTTTCATGAATGGGTTAATTGTATCATCCATCTATCCATCCATCCATCCATCCATCCATCATCTTTACCCGCTTTGTCCTTTACAGGTCACGGTGTCACTGGTGCCCATGTCCAGCAATCACTGTGCAAGAGGCGGGGGGCAGATATTTGTAATTTGTCACTAAATTGAAGCAGACGTTCTTGCCATAAACAAAATAGTTTGCGAGAACTTTTGGAAAAAAATCTGCATAAAAAACAGCATTTCAACAGGCAAAAATGTTTTTACACTTTTCACTATTTCAAGCCAACTCTGGGGGTTTAGTTATTTTCTGTATAATTTGTTTGTTAATTTACACCTTCATTTAACCAGGTAGATCTACCTTGTTTAAATAAATCTGTATATTAATTATTTAATTAATTAATTAATAGGGTATGGATGACTCTAAGTTGCTGAGCAAACATCTGACCGTCATTCAGAAAGCAAAGCAAAAAGAGCAGAGATGTTTTACGACATGTTCCCAAAGAACCAGACTATAGATTTAAAAAAGAGGCTAAATAAGTCATTTAGTCCAGAATTTGTCTTTTTTTTTTTTTTTTGGGATCTCCCCTCTCTCTGCTCAGAAAACAAGTAAACAACAAGAAACAATAACATACATACAAGACTCAAGGTGTTTCCTCCAAATCCAGCCAGGCCTCTTCTTTCTGTGCTTTCAGACCCCGCCCCCTCCCCCACAAAAAAAAATAAAGTAAAATTAATAAAATTAATCTATTAGTACACTCAGTTGCACAATAGATTGTATCCAATGGTCTATATGTTTTGGTGTCANTTGAAAATTCCTTCGTGGCGGCAGCCATTTTGAATGACGACGTCAGTCGACGTCGTTCAAAACTCCGCCTTCTGCTCTCTGATTGCTCAGGAACACTTCTGATATAACGTTAGCTAAGAAATACATTTTTTATCAGCAGAGAAATAATAGTTTTTTACCTTGTTTTATTGAAAATTCCTTCGTGGCGGCAGCCATTTTGAATGACGACGTCAGTCGACGTCGTTCAAAACTCCGCCTTCTGTTCTCTGATTGGTCCGGTCAAAACCTACCGGAGATATCCTTGTCTATGGGACAAGTCCCAGACCCAGCAGTGAAGGGAAATGAGAATTGAGCAGAGCTGCGTAGGAATGGCGAGGGCCAGGCTAATAATCTCTTGACAACATTGTGAAACTGATCTCAACTGAACTGTCTCAAAACGTAACTTTCTGATGCTTCCTGACTTGAGATCAAACAGAACGTTTATTTTAGCAACAACAACAGATAAATAAAAAAGTTGAACCTCAGGTTGTAACTCAACAAACATTAAAATTATTTGTTGTCAGAATTAATTTTCAGTGACAGATGTTGTTTTTTCCCTAAACCTTTTTTTAAGACGTGTGAACGTGATGCCATCAGAAACGTTCCATACGGACTCGAGATAACTCAAATTATTCTCACAAGAATTAATTTCCATGTTTTTGTAAATCATTTAGGATTATCTTTATTTTTATCAGCGTGCACGCTTGTTGTAGATGAAGCAGTCTGATGTTATTTTGATATTTTACCTGCATGAATAAGATGAAATGTTTCTTTCTAAACAACGTCCATTTTGTTTATGTGCAGCCGTTGAGGGGTTTAGTTGTGTTTTTTTTACATTTGGTTAATACTGTATTTGCAAAATACATTTTGCTACTTTATGTGATGTGAATTACTATTTACAGAATTCTGTTCTTCACTCGTTTCAATCCTTCCATCTTTTCTTTCTGTGTCTTTTCATTTTATCTTGATCTAACCCATTTTTCCTCCTCTTTGTCTCCTCCTTGCTCCTTCTCGTCTCTTTTTCTCCTTCACTGTATGAAGCATCTACAGTTTCACCTCAACATCTCCTCTTTCTCCTCCTCCTGACACTTCATTCTCCACCTTCTTTTCCTCTTTTTTTTTTTTACCAACCAACCTTGTGCCATTTTTCTTTTTCTCCTCATTTCCTCCTCTTTGCCGGAGAATCAATTCCTGCCCTGGGCATGGTCCACACACCCCTAACGCTGCCCCAAACACACACACCCTTATTCTTTGCTACACACACTTTTTTCCACCAGGCAAATAAGAATATAAATCACACACGCGCACAGACGCACACACTGATTGTGTTGTTGGTGTGGTCAGACGACTGAGCCTGACCTTTTCACCGATTCCTGTTATTAGAGAAACTGACATTCAAACCTCCCCAGCCCTTAGGACATTAGGACAAAATCTGAGCCCCCCACCCCAAACCGTACATGTACACGTGCACACGCCCATTGATTTTTTAAATTTGAACCCTGAGATCTGAAGCCTGGCAGGAACATTGACAACTCGACTGTATTTAAACAGCTTAACTGAATTTTAGCTTAAAATCTTTGTGACGTATGCAGAACTTGCAGAATAATCCTCAGCTGCCATGACATAAACTTTTAGAAAAAAATTGTAAAACAGAGTAATAGCTGTGGCAGCCATGCTGAATTAAGTTGACCTCAAAAATTACTGTAATTTGTTGCAAGTGTATTGAATTTACTTCCTGTCTGGGAGTTTCTGTGAGGATCGGTGTTTGTTAGTGTTGGTCATACCTGTGTTTCCAGCTCCTACACACCTGTTCCCGACCCTAATCGCCCCAGTTGTTCTTCATTGTCAATCGCGGGTGTTCCTCGTTATTCTGTCTCTTGACGTCTTCTCATGGGTCCGTGGATTGTCCTTGTTGGAGTTCATGTTCTGTGTCTGCTCATCTTGTGATCTCCTCCCTACATGTAAGTTTGGCTGCCACATGCTGCAGCCCCTTTTCATTGATTTTAATTAATATTCTATATTTTTTTTTACACGAGTTCTCAAGTCCTGTCTGCACCTTGGTTCAACCTCACCCAGATCATGACAGTCTCACTGCTTCAAATTTTATTAGCCATTAAATGGCCATTATTAGTTGTCATCCTTATAGGTTGCATTCAGACGGTCCCTCCTAGTAGGTTTAAAGGTATAAACGCATATTGCTGATAACAGGGTCATGGGGTTAGGTTTAGGAAAATGGTTAAATAAAGCTAACTTGAAAAAATGCTTCCAGTTTTAGACACAGCCAAAGCTGCATATCAGCAATAAGAACTTTAAACCTACTAGGAGGTACAGGACAGACAGTCTGAACACTACGTATGGAGATGACAACAACTAATAACGTCCATTTAATGGGCTGATAACATTCAAAGCTGCTGATGGTTTCAATAAACCTTCAAAAAATAAAGACCAAATTGCTCTGTTTATATACTTGAGATCACTTGTAGGACCTGTAACTGATTAATCAGAGGTAACATCAGATGTATTGTTTGTGGAATTTGTATGAGGACTGGTGTTTTATTGTGATGTTATTTTAATATATTTTAAATTGTATGTAATTATATATACGCAGGCTCTGTCTATAAGCTTCAAATAACTTTTTGGAGACCCGATTCATGCACTGTTATCTTGCAGTTATGCATTATGATTATTTGTGTGTGTGAATAAACTGAATACAATCCATCATATAATATATTCAACAAGCATCTACAACTATTTTTTGGAGTCCTCCCCATTTAAGATGACTGCTTACTGCTAAGTGACCTATCTCTGTCTGTCTGCAGCTGGCAGTTATCCCCAACAGATACTTAAAGCATTACCAAACCAAACAACATTCATGTGTAAAACTTTAGTATGCAAAGTGGCAGTACACATTATTAAAAGAAAACTGATGAATATATTTAGATGCTTGATCGATTCCGCAGTGTTTTTGTGTTTTCTGGTCATTTGACAAAAACAAACTCTTTGGCTGCATAAATGACATGTTGTATGCACAAAATATCTTCATGATTCAATTTACAGGTAGTCGCCGACTTACGAGTGAGTTCCGTTACTACCACTATCTCGTAAGACGAAAATCTTGTATGTCGGGGACCACCTTTAGTTACCGCACGAGCCGCCACTGATACACGTACAGTACATGCACGGTAATGAACAGTTACCAAATTAACAAGCACTTCGCCTATCCTAACACTTTAAAACATTTTAAAAGAACATGTATAAAAAATGAAAAAAATATTTCTTACTTTGAGCAGCAGCTTCTCCCGTCTGTTTGCATGTTAGCTCTGCCGCGTTATCTCCGCTGCGTTATGTCCGAGCTCCGCAGCTTCCTGCAGCACCACGCAGTCCAAACTATTTACAGGAAGGACTGTTAGTATGTTAACTTCATACATTTGGAGCCAGAAAAAGAGTTTAATAACTTACCAAAAGCCGTTTCTCCGCGGTGTTGGTCCATCCATCCAAACAAGCTGCCCGCGTTAGCTGCACTTGTTAGCTATTGCATCATGAAAGACCTCACTCACCCAGCACACTCACTCTTTGCACCACTCCCCTCGGGACGGAGGTTGAGGAGCATCAAATGTAGAACCACTAGACTGAGGAACAGCTTCTACCCTGAGGCTGTCAGACTCATGAATAAATAAATAATAAGAATAAACACTGCAAAATGTCACATCATGTTGATACTGATCTGTTTCTTGTTGCTGCGTTCATCTGTGACCATCTGCTCATAATGACTCATGTTCGTGCTGCTGTTTATAATGATGTTTTTCTACTACATTAGGGCTTAGTGTATTACTAGCTGATGTCTCTCTTAGTTAATCCTAGATGTTATTATTGTTTTTCTCTTGCATTTGTTGTTGGATGTAACTGGGACCCTGTGTACATAATCTCGTTTTCAACACATGTACTACATGCGGTGCAAATGACAATAAATTCTCTCTGACTCTGACTATTGTTAGCTCCACGTTAGCTGCGCTCGTTAGCCTGTTAGTTCATCCAAAGGGTGTCGGCGCTCGCTGTTTCTCCGCGTCAGCTCGGTGTCCCCCGATATCTTAGGCTGCCAGGCGGACATTGAGGCGAGCTCCCGGCCGCAGATGGCCCCTCCGCGGCATGTCGGCTTGGTGTCCCCGCCCGCGTTAGCTCCGGGTTAGCTGCGCTTGTTAGCATGTCGGGCGGCGTAGTGGGAGTGATCGCTGAGCAATCCGCGGTGGCCTGAGACGTCCACAGAGTTCACAGAGCGTTTCCAGCTAATTTATCCGTATGAGGCAACCCTGATGGGACACATGGTCCTCCACAGCCAGCTGGCAGGAGCCGAGACTGTAACTAAACGAAAAATGGAGGACACCGGCGGCATTTCCGTAAACGACCGGAAGCAGTGCAATTATGATTAAAAATTATAATTTTTATTATAATTATTATTTTAAAAAGCCTTTAAAACAACCACAGCTGCAACAGAGTGCTGTACACATGAATTTAAGAACATTTAAACACACACAAAAACAATATCATATTTTTATTAAATATGATAATGTCGTAAATTCGGAACCTCGCAAGTCGATGTCGTCGTAAGTCGGGGACCACCTGTATCAGGTTAAAAAATAAACAGTAGAAGCTGTATAACCTCCAGCTATTTAAAGGAAGTAGATTTTAGGAGAAATTTAACCAAAACAGAACCGTCTGTGCAGGAGAATGGAAAGAATCGTCTCAAAATGAAGACTTGGTTTGAGTAAAAAACTGAATAATCTTGTTGTAAAACTACATGAACAAAGTTTTTTTTTTTTTTATGACAGAAGTGATTACTGCTGAAACAGCCAGGCTTCACTCGGCTCGTTGAAAGTTTCTGCACACTTGTAAACAGACACAATCTGTTCAGGCCGTCATCAGTATGTCATTAAAAAGTGAATGAACTGACAGAAGAAACGAAGCACAGATTCTCTGAGAGTGTGCGTGAGTGTGCACGTCTGTGATAATCCTAACAAGTCCCAACAAGTGTGTCTTTAAGAGTGTAAAGAATCTGGGCTAGAAATCATCAATCATCTCTAAAGCGATAGCAGCTGCAAACTAAAATAACTTCAACGCGCGGAGGAAAAAAGAAAGTGTTGGAACGCCAGCAACCCAGAAATGGTTTGACTGACAGCGTGTTGATAAGATGAATGATGGGGAATTTATGAGTGCTGCTTCTTTGCTCTGTTCGATGTAGCTCAATGTGTTGTTTGACTCCCTGCAGCCTTCTGTTTCACTCACCTTTGGGTGTGGTTGATGTGTGTGTGTCTGTGTGTGTGTGTGTGTCTGACCCAGAAAGGTGGACAAGTAGAGCAGGTCAATCATGGGACCAGTGCTGAGGGATATGGAGAGTGTGTTTCTGACAGTTTCCGAGAACAGAAAGAGACAGGTGGCACACAGCCAGGTATTTGTGTGGGTGTTAACATCTTGATCTAAACCCGCAAGAGAGGACAGGACAGGTACTGAACATGTGCACCCTCCCCTCTGACAAAAGGTCACTCATTGTACTCGTCTGATAGTTGGATAGCTTTATAATTATTTTAATCAGTTAAAAGGAGAAACAAGATGGAGTCAATGCAGATTTATAGTAGGTGAGATGTTAAATTGATGAAGTTGCGTGAGGAAAAGCAGAACTTTTTTTTTTCTTGTAGAGGTACGTGCTGAGTGTTGTGGAACTGGTCAGAACTTTGTGTAGCATAAGAACACATTCCCTGTTCGGTTGTTATTGTTCACCATCTGTCAGAGACCGCTGGGACAATTTCACAAATGATCACTTTCCTTCAGTTAATAACAAAAACAGCACATCTTCCTCCTCCTTTAATAATCTTCTTATCCTCCTTCAACTCCTCGTTCTTCACCTGAGAATAAACATTGATCTTTGCCAACTGTGCTGTCATTTTGTTGATTCTGTTTGTGTGTGTGTGTGTTAAAGTAGAGCTGCTTGAGATCATATGTAACGTGGTACAACTATGAACAATAAACTTTACTTCAGTCTGAACCAGTGGTGATTTAGCCTCTTTTTGGGGGGTGCTCAAGCTCAAACTTTTAACTCAGCACTCCTGAAAAACAAAGAAACCATCATTAGGATTTTGTAAGGAAGCTTAGTTCTCAAATCTTAGAGTCACCAAAATATTGAATAAATATTGAATAAATATTGAATAAATGATGACAGTGTCATGTTCGGCCGTCGGGTGTGTTTGAACCCACGTGCAGGAGGATGACATGGACGCTCGAGGAATAGTAAAAATATTTGTTCACACAAAACCTAAAATCCAAATACAGGTAGTCCTCGACTTACGACGTTGATCCGTTCCTATGCGGCAGTGGTGGGCAACGCTAATCCAAAAATTAGTTCCGCTATTTATAAAGCACTAATTAATTTATTTAGGTCCGCAATTTCAAAAGCACTAATGTCTTATGAAAATTAGGGGAAGCTAATTCTAATCCGCTAATTAAATTCAACAATTGGTAGCAGCAAGTTATGCAATATTTGCACTACACTGCCAACTAGCGGTGCATGAACTGTTATACAGTAAGTTGTTTGAGTTTCAGAGTATTTAGTTTGGTTCTCTTCAACAGGTTTGACAAGGACAAAATGTACCCATTCCAAAGTCTGTTAGCTAAACTGCAGACATATTTGGCTGTTTTTTTTCTTCTTCTTTTGTTACTTTTAGTACCACTAGATCGCATGTGTCAAACTCAAGGCCCGTGGGCCAAATCCGGCCTACCATAACCGTTTCTGTGGCTCTCTACACCCTAGAGGGCCACAGAGACAGAACTTCAAGATAACAGTTGTAAGCATGTTGCTCTCAGGTGGTGGGTCCCCATCCCTACACTCCCTGGTCTCTCTGTTAATAGCCTATATGCCACGGGCTTCCGTTCCAGCACCTCCGCAGTCATTACACAGACGGCGCACTTCCGGTTAGCGGGAAAGACACGAACATAAATGACTAAATACAATTAATAAAACATCGGCATACACACCAATAACAACTCTATACACATATAAAACCATATAAAATTATGGCGACGTTCCCCCTACGGATAGCCGCGATAAATGTTCGCCGAAACCCCCCCGCGGAACAGCTGTTCCCACCGGTGGGCGGACACAACGGTACTCACGTGTAGTGCCGGTAGCGCGCGGCCGCTTCCCGTTTCGGGTCGTTGTCATGGTTTGCTACTAGGAGCTAACGCTAGCAACAACGGAGGTGGATGGGAACCGGAAGTGGCGGGTAGGTGTTGCATTTTGCCGGAAGTACGTCACGCCCCCCCGTGGCATATAGGCTATTGTCTTGCTTATCTCCTCCATTTTGTTGTCCAGGTGTTTGTGATTGTCATGCTGTGTGTTCATGTACCTGTATATAAAGTCAGGGATTTTTTAATTGATAAAGCTCTGTATATGTTGTATAACACAATCATTGTTCCACATTTAATCTATTGTATTGAGGTTTGGGGAAAAGCGTGCAAAACAATTACAAAGCCTGTTTTTATTTTACAAAAGAGAGCTGTAAGAGTAATCACCAGAAAACATTTCAGTCACCCATCAAACACCTTGTTTCTTCAGCTAAATTTATTGAAATTCCAGGAATTGGTAGAATATAGTATTTTATCAGTTATGTATAGGGCTCATAATAACACATTACCTTTAAATATCCAAAGAAATTTTATAAAAAGACAAAGTTATTACAATCTCAAAGGGACAGATATTCATCAAACCACAATTCAGAACCAGCTTAAAGGGACGGTCTACCTCAATTCAGGAGTCATAAGTCAAAGTCAAAGTCAACTTTATTGTCAGAACTGCAATATGTACAGGACATACACAGGACCGAAATTGCATTTCTCTCAGTCCCTCGGTGCAACAGTAACCATCTAAACACTAAAACATTTAATACACATAAGCATAAAATAGTAAAAAAGTGTAACACTGTCCTGAGTTTTTTCATAATAGTATAAAAGTATGAAAATTTACACCAACACTGAAACACCAAACACCCCTAAAACACCAAACACCCAATGAACATAAGCATAAAATGAAATAATAAAAGTGTAATACTGTCCTGAGTTTTTGCATAGTAGTATAAAAAGTATAAAAAGTATATCTATAAAATAAACTGAAGGTTCTAGCATTGACATTTGCAAAGAGTGGCACAGCAGCATATGAGTTAATGTACACAGTACAGGTAGTCCCCGAATTACGAGCGCTCTGATCTGCGAGGTTCCAGACTTACGAGCTGCGAATTTTTGGAAAAAACGAAAAAAATACTGAGTTTTCATGTGTTTTTTCACTACAGTTAGCAAGTTAAGCATATAAACACACGTTTCCGATCATTTTTATGCACTCAAAAGTAGTTTTTAGATGAAAATAGAGTGTTTTTAGGTGCGCTGGCGAAATTTACGAGCGGACTTCCGGGTTGAATTTTTGGAAAAAACGAAAAAAATACTGAGTTTTCATGTGTTTTTTCACTACAGTTAGCAAGTTAAGCATATAAACACACGTTTCCGATCATTTTTATGCACTCAAAAGTAGTTTTTAGATGAAAATAGAGTGTTTTTAGGTGCGCTGGCGAAATTTACGAGCGGACTTCCGGGTTGAATTTTTGGAAAAAACGAAAAAAATACTGAGTTTTCATGTGTTTTTTCACTACAGTTAGCAAGTTAAGCATATAAACACACGTTTCCGATCATTTTTATGCACTCAAAAGTAGTTTTTAGATGAAAATAGAGTGTTTTTAGGTGCGCTGGCGAAATTTACGAGCGGACTTCCGGGTTTACGAGAGAAATGGCGGCCGTTCCAAATTACGAGATTTCCGGTTTACGAGCGCCTCCTTGTGACGGATCTCGCTCGTAAATCGGGGAATACCTGTATATGTATGAGGTAGTTGATGTTGGTATAGAGGCAAAGTGGCATATGCAGTGAGGCACATAAGGCACATTTGGCATCCTTAGATAAGGCTAGTCAGAGAATGCTGTATATGTATCTGCAGTAGTGTAGATAAAAGTAGTGTAAATGTAAACAGTAGTAATAAATGTAAAGCAGTAGTAATAAATGTAAACAGTATTAATAAATGTAAACAGTGAATGTAAACAGTAGTATGACTATAGGCAGTAATGTAATACAAACATTAGTGCAAATATGAGAAGTAGTGCAAACTGAATGAACACATGACCGAGAGTTTAGTGAATAACCCGTTTGATGACACAGAGTCCAGTGTTAAAAACTTTGTGTTGAGTGGTAATGTGTGAGAAAGTTTTTTGTGTTAAGGCAGTTCAAATGGGAGGGGAGGCAGAGCAGGCAGAGTGTTTAGCATTCTGACTGCCTGATGAACAGAGCTGTCTCTCAGTCTGCTGGTTCGAGCCTGGAGACTCCTCAGTCTCCTCCCTGATGGCAGCAGTCTAAAGCGGCTGTGTAGTGGGTGTGTGGGATCACCTGCCATGCGGTGGGCTTTCCGAGTGAGGCGTTTGCTGTGTAAGTCCTGCAGTGAGGGCAAGGAGGTGCCGACGATCTTCTCAGCTGCTTTCACGATGCGCTGGAGGCTCTTGCGGCAGGATGCAGTGCATGCACCAAACCACACAGTGATGCAGCTGGTCAGGACACTTTCTATGGCACCTCTGTAGAAGGTGCACATGATGGAGGTTGAAGCTCCAGCCCTTTTCAGCTTGCGGAGAAAGTAGAGGCGCTGGTGAGCCTTCTTCGCCAGTGCTGCAGTGTTCCTGCTCCAGGACAGGTCCTTTGAGACGTGCACTCCCAGGAACTTGGTGCTGTCCACTCTCTCCACTGCGGTGCTGTTGATGGTCAGAGGGGCATGTTGTGCATCCCTCTTCCTGAAGTCCACGACAATCTCCTTTGTCTTCTCCACGTTGAGAGTGAGATTGTTGTGTCCGCACCACAAGGCCAAGCGGCTCACCTCGTTCCTGTAGTCCGTCTCATCGTTGTTGCTGATGAGACCTACCACTGTTGTGTCGTCCGCAAACTTGATGAAGTGGTTGGAGCTGTACGATGGTGTGCAGTCGTGTGTTAGCAGGGTGAATAGAAGGGGGCTCAGCACACATCCTTGTGGGGCCCCTGTGTTCAATGTGATGGTGCTAGATGTGTTACTCCCGATCCGTACTGTCTGTGGTCTCCCGGTCAGGAAGTCTAGCAGCCAGTTACACATTGAGGTGTTCAGCCCCAGACTGTCCAGTTTAAGGATGAGCTGTTGGGGGATGATGGTGTTAAATGCCGAGCTGAAGTCGATGAACAACATTCTAACATAAGAGTCCTTCGTGTCCAGATGTGTGAGAGCTGTGTGGAGGGCAGAGGAGATGGCATCGTCGGTTGAGCGATTCAGGGAGTTCGATTGTGGAATGCTCTGGAGAGTGATGTTAAAAATGCAAAATCAATGTATACATTTAAGAAAAAGGTCAAAAAGGACTTGCTCAAAAACTATATATGATGTAGCTTAG
Organism: Garcialebias charrua; assembly: GCA_038048925.1. Classification (NCBI taxonomy): domain Eukaryota; kingdom Metazoa; phylum Chordata; class Actinopteri; order Cyprinodontiformes; family Rivulidae; genus Garcialebias; species Garcialebias charrua. Next base: position 41,001 of record JBBPBX010000760.1, on the reverse strand, counting down.
TGTGTTTGTGTATTACAGTTAGAAAAATTAAGTAGAGTTATTCATTTTGTGATGTAGTTTGTGTATTACAGTTAGAAAAATTAGTAGAGTTATTCATTTTGTGATGTAGTTTGAAGGTTATCATTGGTTGAACAAACTGTGAAATAAGGGGCAGATATAATAAGATTTCATCTTCTTTCTGCTCCTTTCATTTTATCCTACTTGTATTCTTGTATCTGATGAAACTGTTTTGTATTGTTCTTTTAAAATGAATGAATAAACATCAAATCAAATCAACGGCCCAGTCAGAGTCCAGAACCTGAACCTGAAGGTGGGACCTTCAGAGAGCTGAGCAGAAACCTCAAAGAACTGAAGCAACAATGGAAAGAAGAGTGGGTCAGAACTCCTCCAGAACCAGGAGAGAGACTGATGAAGTCCTGCAGAGAACCACAGAGGATTCTGCTGCTGAGGTTCTGTTGGGTCAGAGGCACAAGCTGAGGTTAAATTTTAATGATTTTAGAACTTGTTAAAGATCATCCATCCAGCCATCCAGCTAACTATCTATTCATCCATCCATTCAGCTAACTGTCTATTCATCCATCCATTCAGCTAACTGTCTATTCATCCATCCATTAAGATAACTGTCTATTCATCCAGCCATTCAGCTAACTGTCTATTCATCCATCCATTCAGCTGTCTATTCATCCATCCATCCAGCCAGCCATCCAGCTAACTGTCTATCCATCCATCCATTCAGCTAACTGTCTTCATCCATCCATTCAGCCATCCAGCTAACTGTCTATCCATCCATCCATTCAGCTAACTGTCTATCCATCCATCCATTCAGCTAACTGTCTATCCATCCATCCATTCAGCTAACTGTCTATCCATCCATCCATTCAGCTAACTGTCTATTCATCCATCCATTCAGCTAACTGTCTATTCATCCATCTATCCAGCCATTCAGCTGTCTATTCATCCATCATTCAGCTAACTGTCTATTCATCCATCCATCCATTCAGCTAACTGTCTATCCATCCATCCATTCAGCTAAAAGTCTATTCATCCTTGTATCTGATGAAACTGTTTTGTATTGTTCTTTTAAAATGAATGAATAAACATCAAATCAAATCAAAAATAAGTCTGTATCTCTGTGTTTATCGTTGTCCTGGCATTGTCTCCTGTTGCCTCTGTCTCCTGAGTTCCTTGTGATTCCCTGAGTATGTAAGTTTGCTGCCCTGTCAGCTATTTTATGTTCTTAATTTCTGTGGCCGTCGCGGACGCCATTTTGAAGAGTCCTAATGGTGAACTACTTTTTTAAATCCAGCAGATTTGACCATTTCGTGAAACTCTCAAGCTCAGAAAAACTTGTGCTATAACGTCAGCTATGAAATATATTTTTTCTCAGCAAAGAAATAATTGTTTTACCGTGTTTTGTTGTAAAATCCTGGCTTCTTTGGCCGTCGCGGACGCCATTTTGAAGAGTGCTAATGTGGCGAACTTCTTTTTTAAATCCAGACGCGTCGCGTAGGCCGCTGAGAAACATCCACAAGTTCACCCTCCATGTTAAAAAGTCTTCGTCTGACTCTTCGAAAACAAGCAATAAGGCTGCAGAGTAACACACTGGCTGCTAACTGCTATAGAGAGAGCACACACCAAGAGACTGAGGGGGACGCTTTTTTGTCACGGACCACATCCGGCGCTGACAGGATATAGTCTGTTAGCTGTCGTCCGAGCTCGTAAATACGTTATTTCGTTTTTACTGATAGATAATTAGTTATTAGCGGTACTGCATTGTAAATAAAAATAGCACAAATCCGCGTATGAATTATAAAAGTTAGTTAATCCGCTGTAAAGCTAACAGATTATTTAGCTACGCTATAAGCGGATTAGCGCATTAGCGCTCTCTAGCGGTCAGAGGGCCCACCACTGCTATGCGGCATTGTAAACCGATTTTTGACGTAAGTTGGAACATACGTACATACTCCACCATATACATGTACAGTACTGTATTACCAAGCACTTATCCTATCCTAACACAGTACCCTACATAATTATCAAAAAACACATACGTTTGGGAGTAATGGTTTAACAGAGTAACCGAGTCATCGACAGATCGAGTGCTTTGACTTCTATCGAGGCTTTTTTGTCCACCTCGAGTACCCGTAGTGACATAGTGACGTCATCACGTCGCAGTAACGTCAGTACGTCACATCACGTGATTAAAAACCTAGCGCGGGGTAGCTTTTAGCTTTTAGTAGACGCTACAAAATGTATTCCTTTGTGCGCACGGATGTATGGAGCTGGTCCAGTCTTGTCAAAAAGGTAAAAAAAACAGTTTATAATTTTATAAATTACGCTACTCATTGAATCATTCTGTTGATTTTCTTTGCTTTGAACACCGTAGTAGATTGTGACAGCAGGGGGCAGTGTTGCATTACAGGTCACATATATAACACGGCCGAAACGGCGTCCACTCTCTCGTTTCACAAACAAAAAGAAACAAATATTCACCTCTCTAGACCTATTAAAAACCTATAAACACAATCTCTAAAAGTAAATTGCACAGCACTGCAGGCGGTGGTACAGTGTGGCTGTGGCCCCATTTGTTTTTTAAGTTTCGGTTCAGCGCCTTACTTTCACTTTTAATATTAATAATAACTAATAGTTTTGTTTTTCCTGTGACTTATCTGCATTATGATAAATGATAGGAGCATAATAAATGCTCCCAATGTTTTGTTGGTCTTTTTTTCTTTTTGTAAAGACGTTTTTATGCAATTATATTTATTTATTTATTTTGCATCATAAGACACTGTGACGTCATTGATTAATCGAGTGCCACTCGAGTTTTTTTATGTTAATGTCGAGCTTAAAAATTATGTACTCGTTCAACCCCTATTTGGGAGCCATAATGAAGGGCAAAAAGAGTTAATGGCCTACTGGGATGCTGGTGACGCCGTTTTCCTCGGTCCACAACAGCGTACTCCGCCGTATTCCGTATTCCGTTTACGACGTAAAACCGCGTTCACAGTACAGTACAGCATTCCTCCACCGCTGCACCGCGTACAGTACAATATTTTCCGCCGCTCCGCCACTACGTTACGACGTTTACGACGTAAAACCGCGTTCATAGTACAGTGCAGTATTCCTCCGCCGTTGCACGGCGTACAGTACAATACTGTATTCTTCCGCTGCTGCGTTGCGAAGTTTATGACGTAAAACCGCGTAACCCGAAATAAGTCTTTTCATAGTAAATGGGAGATGCGTCGTAACCACAAAACGTCATAACTCGAGACCGTCGTAACCCGAGGACTACCTGTACTGACAGGGCAGCTACTCACTGGAATGGAAAACGGGCAGATCAGGGCAGATCAGGGCAGATCAGGGCTGACAGGATGAAAGGCAGAACACGACACCATGGAAGCACAATCCCGAGACAAAAACAAGACACAGAGGAGCTGAATACGGCACACACATTAATTGGAACAAATGACAGACACCTGGAGTGATTAACAATAGACACAGGTGAGACAAGGGCTGAACACAGGGAGGGAAACCCTAAGAGCTGAACTGGAAACATGAGGAAACAGAGACAGGACAAAAACCCAGAAACCCTACAGACAGTCAGTCTTAAACAGGCCAGTCAAATCTATGATTTTATTTTTTTGCACGAGTCAAATCCGACGCCACGTGTCAATCAATCCAGTATGCTTGTCAGCAACTGACCAGTCAGCGACCACAATTTGTCCTGAAGGTAAACGTCTGTTACCTGCAGGAAGTGTACCTCCTTTTTCTCTGACAATGTTGTTGGAGTTTTGCTTTACGGACGCTTTGCAGTCAGAGGGATTTCATAACTAATTAAACAATGTCAGTGGAGAACATGCAATCAAACACATGTTAGACTGAGAGTTTAGAGGGTGTGATACAGTTTATTCCATTTCAAAAACATAAACGGAGTTTAGAAAAATGTAAAAGATGATAAAGGCTGGTGGCTGACCCCTATCAGCTGATTACAACAGATACTGTATAAACAGGAAGTACCACATGTTCATCTGTACAAAGGTAACTGCAGGTAAATCCTCCATTTTCTGTCACAATTATATTGTTCCATGGTTAAATTAAAGTTTAATGCTTAAAGATAGTTGTGCTTTGTGTGTTTTACATGTAGATATATGTTGTAACTTCTGGTTGCATGAGTTTAGTCTTTGTTATGATTACCGTATTTTCCAGCCTATAAGTCACAGTTTTCTTTACTAATCTTCATGTCCTGAGACTTATACAGCGAAGCGACATATTTAGGGATTTTTTCCCATATTTTTAGACCAATTTTTGGCTGAGATATGACCGTTTCCAATCATTCTGACAACAACAAAAATGGAGCAGTACCACTTTCGGCCGCTAGGGTCCACCGACCGTTCCCAGCTCATGTGTCCGACAGCAGACTCATCTGGTCAAACTCACTCTGTTGCAGCATGGCCTCCTGCTCTCTGGAGCTCTGAACTACTGTTAGCTCAGTGTTTGACTATTAGCAAAATAGGTCAAGAACCACAGGACAGATTTTGATGAAACTTACACAAAGTAATCACTGGATGGACATTTACAACTGATTAGCTGTAGGGGATGTTTGAGCTAAAATTTGATTTATTTATAATTTATTTTCGCAGCGCGCGCACGTTTGAAAGACCGTCAAAGCGAAACAATTTAAATCCAGCTGATTTGAACATTACATTAATTTTCAAAAGAGTTCAGCTCAGAAACACTTTTGCTATAATGTCAGCAAATATATATATATTTTATAAGGTGTATACAGGTAGTCCCCGATTTACGAGCGAGATCCGTTACAACGAGGCGCTCGTAAACCGGAAATCTCGTAATTTGGAACGGCCGCCATGTCTCTCGTAAATCCGGAATTTCGCTCGTAAATTGGAACGGTTTCGCTAGCGCGACTACAAACACTCTATTTTCATCCAAAAACTGCTTATGAGTGCATAAAAATGATCGGAAACGTGTGTCCATATGTTTATCTAACTAACTGTGGTGAAAAAACACATGAAAACTCAGTATTTTTTGCGTTTTTTCCAAAAATTCGCCAGCTCGTAAGTCTGGAACCTCGTAGATCAGAGCGCTCGTAATTCGGGGACTACCTGTATCTTGTTAAATTTTAAAGAAATGAAGCGTATCTGCTCGCTGCGCGTGCACGCTTCGCAGCACCGACGTAGCAAAACTATTTTTTTAATTCAGCTGATTTGACCGGTACGTGCATTTATTAAGGAAAAGTTCAGCTCAGACACATCTTTGCTATAATTTTCAGCAAACAAATAATTGTTTTTAAGTGTTAATCTTGTTAAAGTCCTACCGTGCACGCTCCTGTGGCCATTTCATTTTGGGCAAAACACCGGCCCACATTTCCGGGTTGTCACCGCTGACGCGTAACATACGCAACGCGTCAGCGGTGACGCATTATAGATGCAACGTATATGGAGGTGCGACATGTTTATGGATTTTTCCACTTTATTGGACATAATGTAGTGTTTTTCCACTACATTAGGGCTTAGTGTGTTACAAGTTGATGTGTCTCTTAGTTAATTCTAGATGTTATTACTGTTTTTCTCTTGCATTTGTTGCTGGATGTAACTGGGACCCCGTGTACATAATCTTGTTTTCATCACATGTACCACATGTGGTGCAAATGACAATAAAGACTCTCTGACTCTGACTCTGATAATTGGAGTGATGCGACTTTTAGGGCGGTGCGACTTATTGGGCGGAAAGTACGTAGTTAACATACTGATTTTTTACAAAGTGTTTATTATGTTGTGTTGTGACTTCTTGTTGTGCCATTAACTCTAAAATGGTTATTGAATCAAGTGTTTACTTCTGTAAGTAAAAGTAGATGTTAAACAACCCATTAAAATACACCAGAATGCAGGAAATGGCATCTACTTTATTCAAAAATTTCTGGGGAAGGACCACCAGACCGCCCCACACTCACACCCCCACCACCACCAGTGTATCCCCTCCACTTTACAGTTCTTCTGACACCAATGGTCACTCCGTTGTTCAAGTCAAGATCCATCGTCAGCACTAGTGGGTAAGCACCCCTGAAGGTCAGATTCTAGAATCGCTGCTGGTCTGAACAGACCTGCAGGGCCAACATGAACTGTGTAGCTTTAACAAGACTCAAAGCTTTTAATGTTGACTGAACACTGATGGTTCTATTTCACGGCTCATTTAGTGAGTCACTGTTAACCTTCTGCATTTTTTCTTTGTGTAGTAACCTCTTAAAAAATAACTAAAAGGATCTGTCCTGTACTGTGAATAAAGCCAGTAAAATAACTTGCATACAGTAAATGTCCCAGACAGAAATCTGTAACAGAAACATACCAAGTGAATCAAGGTCCAGTGTAACTGTTTCCATTCTTTCTGGAAGGACTTTGTTCTTCTGTCACCTCGTTAGTGGTGTAGGCTATCACAAGCAAATTGCAATGTCTATAAATGTATAAATGCTGTTAATCAACCAGCCACGTTCTCATGAGCACATAGACAAAATGTTTACAACTTTTTGAATTGACTAACTATTAAAATCCAAAAAGGCGTTCAATACAAGATCAACTGGACTTTATTTTATTTATTTTTGATTTTATCATGTCCTGGATGACTGAGAATCTTCACCAGCACTAACTATTAAAGCATTTTAATTTTAGTGCTCTGAGAATGAAACGACTTAGAAGAGCGAACTGACAGAAATTGACCTTTTTTCAGAGTCCAACTTTCTTCATCTTCAACTTTTGTTTTTATCTTTAAGTTTCTCTGGTGTGACCCAGAAAAAGAAAAAGCCACCTCATCAGGTTCACCCTCCACCTGTAAGTCAAAAATAGAGCATGTTGGGAAGAGAAATAATCATGCAGGAACAGGAGGAAAATAATACTCCAACTAAGTTAAGTAAGCCAGTAGTTATGTCCTTGTTTCTGAGTGGAGGGGCAATAAGAAGGACAAAAATAACTTGATGAAAACTTGAACAAATGTTTTCATCAGTTAGTCTGAGTCTGGATTACAGGCAGATGAAAATCACAGCGATAATCTCTTTTTTTCAAAGTATTTAACACTTCATTGTTTTGAGGAAGAGAGATGAATGCTATGAAAGATGAGACTGATCATTTTTACAGTACAGGTGGTCCTCGACTTACGGCGCCCTCAATTTACGGCAATTCGGAGTTACCAACGCATCATATTAATAAAAATATGACATTTAAAATAAACAAAAAAATGTAATGTGTTTAAATGTTCTTGATTTCATGTATACAGCACTTTGTTGCAGCTGTGGTTGTTTTAAATGGCTTTATAAATAAAGTATCATTATTATTATTATTATTATTATTATTATTATTATTATTATTATTAAGCCTATTTGCGCAGTTTTCTTCAGTTTCGATAGTTTTTGGCACTGCCGCCGAGTCCGCCATTTTGCGGTTAGCTTCGGTTAGCTCCGGCCTCACAGCCGGCTTTGGAGGACTGTGTGTCCGAAAAGAGGTTGCCTCATATGGATAAATGAGCTGGAAAGGCTCGGTGAACTCTGTGGACGTCTCAGGCACGGAGCAGCAGCCGCCGATCGCTAACCCTGGACACCGAGCTATGTTTTCGGTAGTGTCCGCCATTTTGCGGTTAGCTTCGGTTAGCTCCGGTCTCACAGCCGGCTTTGGATGGACCATGTCCGATCAGAGCTGGGAGCTGAACAGCGGTTTTGCGGAGGGACGGCTGGACGAAGGAAAACAACGCTGTGGACCGGGTGAAGCAGCAGACAGCAAGCTGCACTGGAGGAGCAACGAGCTAACATGCTAACGGGCGCAGCTATTGGCGGGGCTAACATCAGCTAACGCGGGGCAGCCTTTTTGGATGGACACTGCGGAGAAATGGCTCCCAGTAAGTTATTCACTCTTTTTCCTTTCATGATGGCTCCAAATGTATGGAGTTAACATGCTAACAGTCCTTCCTGTAAACAGTTTGGACCACGTGGAGCAGCACAAAGCTGCGGAGCTCGGACGTGCAAGAGCTAACATGCTAAAAGACGGAGACAGGCTTGACCAGCTCAAAGTAAGAAATTATATATTTTTAAGGTTAAAAATGTAATGCATGTGTTTTTTGATAATTATGTAGGGTACTGTGTTAGGATAGGCGAAGTGCTTGGTAACTACATTACCGTACATGTACGTGTATAAGTGGCGGCTGCACGTGTTTTCCGACTTATGGCAATTTTGTGTTACGAGCGGGGCGTAGGAACGGAACTCGTTCATAACCCGGTGACCACCTGTACATTCTAACTTGATCTTAAGCCACAAGGTGTAAAGACCTGAAGAATGAGGTTCATTCATTCAACCTTTATTCAAACAGGTCAATCCCATTGGCCTTGGGGTCTCATTTGCAAGAGAGACCTGGTTTTAAGAAAGAGTGATGACAACAGTGGGCAACAAAGACAACACTAGTCAACCATAGAGGCGAAAATCAGAAGAGGACCAAAGGAGCTTGATTCCCATTATCAATGTAAGGACTTACTGTCAAGGTGTGAAGAACTTATACATTTCAGAGGGAGTCAGTGTAGAACATCTTACCTGATATGAGATAAATGGAAGAACAGGCACAGATGGATGCTCTCACTTCTTAATACGTATACAGTTTAGTGTCTTGAAAAAGTACACACCCCTTGAACTTTCCAACATCCTGTCACGTTAGAACCACCAACAAAATGTTTGACTGGTTGTTGTACAGTGGAGATGATGTGTTCATGGTGTTTCATCACACAAACAGCTTTCAGTTCATACTAGACAGCTCAATGCTGCTCTCATCCTAGAGGAGTACCTTCTTCCACATGCTTGCTGTGTCACCTACCGTAAAAACCGTTGTATTATACGCTGTATTTTTGCTCATTTGAATGTCCAGCGTATTAAACACCGAAGAGTATTATTTATGGTTTTTTTCCTATATTTTTAGACCCATTTTTCGCTCTGATTCTTCGTTTTTCATTTTTGGCAAAAATGGTGCAGTACCAGTTTCGGCCGCTATACGGGCGCTGTAGGCAGCAGCCAGCAGAGGACTCAGAGAGCGAAGAGGAAGAGGGGCCACTTCCAGAAGTTTCTACTTGCATGTGTCCGAAAAAAGCCTCCTTTGGTCGGACTGATGACTCTGTCGCTGCCCGCTCCCTGCTGTGGATGTACCGGTAGCTGTTTTTGTTTGCAAGATACCACTCATAAACCACACCGCGGATTTTTAAATCCAGCTGATTTCACATTTGGTTCAGCTCAGGAGCCCGTCTGCTATAGTGAGGTAAGAAATATATTTTTAAGCGTTTATTTAGCTAAATTTAAAGAAACAAAGCGTCCGGTTTGACCCGCCTGGCGCCTGCATAAAAATCGGCGAACTTTTTTTAAAAAATCCAGCTGATTTGAACATTTCGTTAAACTCAGGAGTACGTCTACTATTAAGTCAGCTAAGAAATATATTTTTTAAGCGTTTATTTAGCTAAATTTAAAGAAAGAAAGCGTCCGGTTTGACCCGCCTGGCGCCTGCCTAAAATTCGGCAAACTTTTTTTTTTTATCCAGCTGATTTGAACATTTCGTTAAGCTCAGAAGCACGTCTGCTATGAAGTCAGCTAAGAAATATATTTTTTCTCGCAAAGAAATAATTGTTTTACCGTGTTTCCTTGTGAAGATCTTCGTACTCGCTTGCTTCTGTCGCCGCCATCTTGATTAGGGCAAATGAGGCGCTGACGCGTCGCGTGGTGATGACGCGTATTAAACACCGAGGCGTATTGTTTACGTTTTTTTCTTGTTTATTGTTAATAATTGGACAAAGCGGATTAAACACCGGTGCGTATTTTCCTCCGGTGAATACGGTACATGGCTTGAGGCAAACGTCAGGAATTACTTTTCAAGTCTTTCTTTTAAACAGCGCTCTTGTGATGAAGTAACTGCAAAAGTGTTTACTTTTTTGAATCACAGTGTATACGTTTTACTGTAGCAGCTGTTTGAGAAAGAATCTTAGAACATTTGAACAGGGACGTGCAGAGGGGGGGTGGGGGGGCTGGGGGGGATTGATCACCTGCCCCTTTTGTTCCTTGCCCCCAAGTGCCCTTTGGGCAAAAAAAAAAATGTATTTTTTTTTTCCTATTCCTAAGCACTCCTCTGACACATAATAACATGTACTAAAATTTTTGATTTAATTTTATTATTATTATTTTTGTATTTTGCAAGAAAAACAACATAATAAGCCATCCGGTCACGTACCAACACTACATTCCCCACAATGCAACAGTAGTAGTAGGGGTGGGGCCAATCCGATCCAGAGTCGTGTCTCATAAACCCAGAGTAATAAGACCTGCCTCACAAGCCGTGTTTCCATCAAGGTTTCTAGCTGCGCAATTTGAAATAGCGCAGCAGAAAAGCTTAATGGAAACGGCAAATTGCGAGGTTACTTCCTGAATTACGCTAAAAAGTTTATACGCTCGCTTGAGGTGGTTTTTGGGATTTGAGTTGCGCTAAACGACAGATGGAAACACATTTTCCGACTCATTTCTGACGTAGCGAAAATTCACGTCACGTGACGTTCAGCTGTTTCCGCTCCGGACAACATGTAACATCGCTAAAACTAGTTGGCATGACAGAATAAATACAACTCGCCCGATAGCAACACGTACCTGAAATATTCTCTCGATTTTGACGAGATGTGTGGCCGGGTTCTGTTTTCAACCGCTACTTCCTGTTTACTGTAGACATGCGCAGTGCTGACGTCTGACGTAATGACGCTGACGTCTGACGTAATGACGCTGTGCGCGGCTTGGTAGAAGCGCTTCAAGCCAGTAGATGGAAACACTTCTGATCTGCATTAATTTGTATTTACATATTTGCGAGGTAGCTCAAAATACGAAATGAAAATGGATGGAAACACAGCTACATTCACATTAGGGTCAGTGGGGGAGCTGGTCCCCTTGGGGGCATTGCCGTTCGGGGGGCATGGCCCCACCCCTACTACTACTATTCAGCAAATCCCTTTCAGTTTGCAGCCAGCTACAGCGTGTGGACTGAGTGAGTAGCACTTTAGCTAACAGCTAGCCAACTTTTCATCGTAACATGTCCGCTGTGTGGAAGTATTTTACACTAAACACCACAAGACAGCAATGTGCAATGTCTGCAGAGCCATAGCGCCATATTAAACTGTGGACAAGTTAGTTTTACGTTGGACATTTGAGCTCCGGGGCTTCAGTGGGACGCCACTCTCGCTGAACCGAAACAGGGAGACCGACCGCGGCCAGCTGCATCCAGTCCGACCCGCTGTCTGACCGTCTCGTAGGACGGACAGGCTGAGAGCAGCTGACTGAAATCAGAGCCCCCGCACTGGATTGAACAAGAAAAACACACCGCTAAAGCCACGGAGCTCAAATGTTCACCGAGAAGTTGCTAAACATCATCATAATTAATGACCAACAGCTATCAGTTGTAGAAAATGAAGGATTTCACAGCTTGATACTTGCAGCCAACAGTAAACAATCATAAAAAAGCATATTAATTAAAAATCATAAGAAAACTGTATTATAAACAAAACATAAACAGTTACATTATAAAACAATGTAAAATACTAAAAGCAAGAACATGTCTGTGTTGATTTATGCCAAGAACTTAGCAGATGTAAAGATATTTAATATTTTATTTACTGGTAATTCATTTATTCATTCATTTAAAAGAGACAAAATAAAACAAATTCATCAAAAAGAAAACAAGGAATGAAAAGAGTGCAAAAAGAAGAAGAAAAAAATCTTATATCACCCCCTTACCCCAAAAATACACTGCACGCGGCTCCGCCCCGCTCCGGTCCGCAGGTCGCAGCTGAGCGAGTCCAATTTCCACTGCCTGCGCTCCGCTCAGGTCCGCCTGGATGCGCCGCTCCGAGACACGTGCGAGATCGCGCGATAAATCAAGTGATAAATAAGTAAGTCAGAACAAAACAATTCATTCGGTGGAAGATGGAGAACAACTGTAGAGAGACTGCTGCCTTGATCTTCTCTCGTAAATGAGCTACATGGTTTGAGCAACAGGAAGTGATGTTTACATTTCAGAATAAAATACTTTTTTATTTATTTATTTCTTGTATTGCGTTATTAGGCGTAGTCATAGTCATAAATATAATAGTTTAGTCATAGAATAGTCATAAATGATAGTTTGACAGCATTTTTGTACAAATAAATCCGTATAGAGCTAGGATTAGTCCGCCCGTGGTGATTTTATTTTGTAAATACGGAAGTTGTGCTCGTTCCTTTTCCTGTTGGTGCGACGTAATCTTCAAAAGTTGACTCCGGCACAGCTCCGTCATCCGGCAGAAATAGAAAAATTTCTAATTTTGACGGACTGCCGTCCGCTCTCCGCAGCTCGCCGCCGCCGTGCGGAGCCAGTGTAAATTCTGTCATTGATTATAATGGGTGCGTATTTGCTGCGGAGGTCGGACCGGAGCGGGGCGGAGCTGCAACGCGTGTAGTGTATTTTTGGCGTTATACTGTAATAAACATTGAACCAATCCAGCCCTTGGCTTGCAGCAATTTTTTTTTTTTTTTTTGGCCCTCCATGTATTTGACTTTGACACCCCTGTCTTATGTTACCCCGGAATTACACTGCACGCGGCTCCGCCCCGCTCCGGTCCGCAGGTCGCAGCTGAACGAGTCCAATTCCCACTGCCTCCGCTCCGCTCAGGTCCGCCTGGATGCGCCGCTCCAAGACACGTGCGAGATCGCGCGATAAATCAAGTGATAAATAAGTAAGTCAGAACAAAACAATTCATTCGGTGGAAAGAAGGAGAACAACTGTAGAGAGACTGCTGCCTTGATCTTCTCTCGTAAATGAGCTACATGGTTTGAGCAACAGGAAGTGATGTTTACATTTCAGAATAAAATACTTTTTTATTTATTTATTTTTGTATTGCGTTATTAGGTGTAGTCATAGTCATAAATATAATAGTTTAGTCATAGAATAGTCATAATTGATAGTTTGACAGCATTTTTGTACAAATAAATCCGTATAGAGCTAGGATTAGTCCGCCCGTGGTGATTTTATTTTGTAAATACGGAAGTTGTGCTCGTTCCTTTTCCTGTTGGTGCGACGTAATCTTCAAAAGTTGACTCCGGCACAGCTCCGTCATCCGGCAGAAATAGAAAATTTTCTAATTTTGACGGACTGCCGTCCGCTCTCCGCAGCTCGCCGCCGCCGTGCGGAGCCAGTGTAAATTCTGTCATTGATTATAATGGGTGCGTATTTGCTGCGGAGGTCGGACCGGAGCGGGGCGGAGCCGTAACGCATGTGGTGTAATTCCGGGGTAATAGGGAGCACATCGCCCGTCCAAAACCTATCATCTCTCCATAATGGATATATGTCCGATCTTCTAACTTCCTTTGCTGCATAATGTACATTGCATTTATTCTAGCGTTAGGTAAATGTATCTTGAAGGAGAATAGCACTTAAATAAAAGTCCAACAAGAATATTCATTTAGAATTAAAAATAACTCACCCTGAACTACCATAATAGATATAATGTATGTAATAACCAATCAAGTTGCTCCTGTCCAATAAAAGCATACAAATGAAGGGAAAAAACTCTATCCAGACTTTAAGTAAGTTTAGGGTCTGGTTCGCAGAGTATGGAGTTAAATTTGTTTCACAATTAGTCAATGAAAAAAAAACTAACCTCAGTTAAGTAAAATAAAATTGTAATCAAAACTTTTGGAATTGTAATGATTTCATTTTTTTTAAAGCAAAAACTTTTGTTTAAAAAACTTTTTTTTTAATTAAATAGCTAATTTTTCTCTCGTGAACTTAAAAAGTTATTTGCAAAACATAAACTTTTATTTGCACACATCAGAAATCTTTTGTTGCGATTTTAGGCTCTGCCCACGACGTCATGTGAGAATCGCAAGCAAAACTTTGAATGACAAACAAAACTTAGAATAGCAAGCAAAGATTTCTGACATGCGCAAATAAGTTTGTTTTGCAAATAATTAGCAACATAATTGCAAAAAATGTCAATGACCTCACTGAGGTCATTGACATTTTTCGAGACATGACCAACAGAAAACTGCTGCTGCACAGTTGTTTTAAGAAGGGGCAGATATGATAAGATTTTTTTCTTCTTCTGTCTACTTTTCATTTTATATATTTTTTTCTTTCATGTGTTTGTAAATTGTCTTTGTGTTTTAAATCTGAAATGAATAAATAAAATAAAATGAATAAAAATAAATAAATAAGAAGAGCACAAAAATAGCAAAAATGCTTAAAAGTTGGAAGTTTGTTTTTAAACAGTTCACCATGATGGAAAAGAAGATTTTGGATAATAATCTTGGATTCAGTTTGGGGGGGGAAAAGAAAGGCACGAGACTGAAATAAATGAGACATTGGCCTCCACTCAACACAGATGAGACAATGAGGAAAAAAGAGAAACTGACAAGAAAAAAGAAGAGGAAAGATTGAAGAAAATGTAATAGGTACAGTACTTACAAACTACGCTAAGACACAAATGGAGATATGGGTATACATTTGGGGGGTCAGTTAGTCTCAGTAGGCTTTTCTCATGGTGACATGCATTAATTAATTCAATTTTTGCCTCTTTTTTTTTCTGCAGTTCCACATTAAAGTTTGGTGCGGCTCTGCTTTTCTGAATGGACCATCTTCATCTCCACTGCAAGTGTAGCAAACCAGGCAGCTCTTTCTTTTATAGATTACAGTACACTAAAAAGTTGCATTGTGCCCTTGTTTATAGTTTTAATAGTGTATTCTGTAAAGATATGTATGGTGGTGTAGCTCTGGTTTACATATCTTGCTAAATCGCAGGTTTGAATATTGCAATACTTTCCTATAACAAAGTAGACCTGCAGAAAGAAATTACTAATAAAATATTTTACATATGGATAGTTGTATGTTCTATGTAGAGGTTTTCCTAAGCTTTGATAGTATATCTCACAATTTTGTAATTTATCATTGTTTATTAAACTCTGAAAGCTATGTGACTTTGTTAATATTCTGTCCTAAAATGCGGTTAGATGTGCCCCCCTTTTTTTTTGAGCACCTGCCCCTTTAGTGGTCTCTGCACGTCCCTGCATTTGAAGTTAGAAACCAGACTCGTAAAACTGTTTCCGGTCAGGTGAGTGTATTTCAGGAAGGAGGGAGAGGTTAGTTTCACTGCACCATTCACCAACAAATATCCCCTGCAGCTGGAGTTATGACTGAAACCAACATCTGTCCATTTGTGTGTGTGTGTGTGTGTGTGTGTGTGTGTTTGGTCTTCACATGTTTCTCTGCAGTCACATGGTATTCAGCAGACATCAAACCCTGGACTTGAAGGAGGGGGCTGGGTGTTG
>JBBPBX010000760.1:1896-23919 GCA_038048925.1 Garcialebias charrua | reverse complement strand
TATATATTGAGCAATATTATGAATATTAAAAAAATCATGTCAGTGGACCTTTAAACTTCAATTCCACTTTTTTTGGATGTAACATGCTTTTTTGGATGATTGCTTCCTCTGGCATCAGGTGCTACGCAGCTGGAAGGATTTTTACTGAAACTTTTTGCCTTGGGGCGTTTCTTATGATGAGTTACCATGGCAACGAGGTGCTTTTTAACAACCAGGAGCAGCTGATTAACATCTCAGAAGCTCTAATACCTCAACTACAATACGTTGAAAAAGAGGTGCCATGGATGAATTCCCATCAACCTGGCGGCGGTGCTCGAGTGCCTGGCCGCCGAGATCCTGAAGCTGGTGGGAGGCTCGGCTTGCGACGGTGGAAGGACCGGGGTCATCTCCCAACACATTTGGCTGTCTGTCTGTGGCGACGAGAAGCTCTGCAGACTGCAGGGAGGAGTGACTATCACTCTACTTAGAAGATTTTTATTTTAACATTTTAACTATCAAGTGATTAAAACATTAAATATGTTCTTCTTTTTTAGGCGTTGTAGTCACAGAACTTCAACTGAACATTTATTATAACACAGAACAACCTTAGCTACACATTGATCACATGTCCGTTTAACTCCTCTCCCTCCCCCACCTCTCCTTCATTCATCCTTTCATTCATTCGTTCATTTATTCACTTTGACAATGAATTTGAACTTCAGCCTAAGTTCAGAGGTGGAAGGAAAAAATGAGACAAGAGCAAAGGGGGAGGGAGCTTTCTGTTCTTCTCTAAAGAGGAACTTACCCCAATGTGAAACGATAGCTCCGCCCCAAGACAAGATTTAAAAAATGCAAAGTGGGTGTGCCAAGAGACACCGCCTAAAGGAGGGGGATGTGGTGGGGGGTTAGAGCGAGGAGGTGTGGCCAGGATGAGAGACCGTGACATGCAGCTAGCATTAGCATAATTTATGCAACATGAGTGATCACAGCGACACAGCTAGTTACGTCAGTGAGGTTGAGGACTTTGAGGTGGATGACTTTTCACCCCCTCCCTCACCAGAAGCTGAGAGAGACTTGGAGCACAGCGGCTAATGGAGCACAGCTTGGAGCAACTTGGAGCACAGCTCCAACCACTTCATCAAGTTTGCGGACGACACAACAGTGGTAGGTCTCATCAGCAACAACGATGAGACGGACTACAGGAACGAGGTGAGCCGCTTGGCCTTGTGGTGCGGACACAACAATCTCACTCTCAACGTGGAGAAGACAAAGGAGATTGTCGTGGACTTCAGGAAGAGGGATGCACAACATGCCCCTCTGACCATCAACAGCACCACAGTGGAGAGAGTGGACAGCACCAAGTTCCTGGGAGTGCACGTCTCGAAGGACCTGTCCTGGAGCAGGAACACTGCAGCACTGGCCAAGAAGGCTCACCAGCGCCTCTACTTTCTCCGCAAGCTGAAAAGGGCTGGAGCTTCAACCCCCATCATGAGCACCTTCTACAGAGGTGCCATAGAAAGTGTCCTGACCAGCTGCATCACGGTGTGGTTTGGTGCATGTACTGCATCATGCCGCAAGAGCCTCCAGCGCATTGTGAGAGCAGCTGAGAAGATCGTCGGCACCTCCTTGCCCTCACTGCAGGACTTACACAGCAAACGCCTCACTCGGAAAGCCCTCTGCATGGCAGGTGATCCCACACACCCACTACACAGCCGCTTTAGACTGCTGCCATCAGGGAGGAGACTGAGGAGTCTCCAGGCTCGAACCAGCAGACTGAGAGACAGCTCTGTTCATCAGGCAGTCAGAATGCTAAACACTCTGCCTGCTCTGCCTCCCCTCCCATTTGAACTGCCTTAACACAAAAAACTTTCTCACACATTACCACTCAACACAAAGTTTTTAACACTGGACCCTGTGTCATCAAACGGGTTATTCACTAAACTCTCGGTCATGTGCTCATTCAGTTTGCACTACTTCTCATATTTGCACTAATGTTTGTATTACATTACTGCCTATAGTCATACTACTGTTTACATTCACTGTTTACATTTATTAATACTGTTTACATTTATACTACTGTTTCACATTTCAGGACAGTATTATGTTCATTAAATGTTTAATGTTTTAGTTTTAGTTTTAGTTTTAGAGTTGGTGTAAATTTTCATACTCTTATACCACTATGCAAAAACTCAGGACAGTGTTAGTTTTACTATTTTATGCTTATGTCTATTATTATATGTTTCAGTGTTTCAATGTTTAGATGTTTACTGTTGCACCGAGGGACTGAGAGAAACGCAATTTCGGTCCTGTGTATGTCCTGTACAGTACATATTGCAGATCTGACAATAAAGTTGACTTTGACTTTGACATTTATTACTACTGTTTACATTTACACTACTTTTATATCTACACTACTGCTGATACATATACAGTATTCTCTGATTAGCCTTATCTAAGGATGCCAAATGTGCCTTATGTGCCTTACTGCATATGCCACTTTGCCTCTATACCAACATCAACTACCTCATACATATACTGTGTACATTAACTCATATGCTGCTGTGCCACTCTTTGCAAATGTCAATGCTAGAACCTTCAGTTTATTTTATAGATATACTTTTTATACTTTTTATACTACTATGAAAAAACTCAGGACAGTATTACACTTTTATTATTTCATTTTATGCTTATGTTCATTGGGTGTTTGGTGTTTTAGGGGTGTTTGGTGTTTCAGTGTTGGTGTAAATTTTCATACTTTTATACTACTATGAAAAAACTCAGGACAGTGTTACACTTTTACTATTTTATGCTTATGTTTATTAAATGTTTTAGTGTTTAGTGTTTAGATGGTTACTGTTGCACCGAGGGACTGAGAGAAACGCAATTTCAATCCTCTGTATGTCCTGTACATATTGCAGTTCTGACAATAAAGTTGACTTTGACTTTGACTAATGCTAATGCTATGTTGCTATTGCTAATCCAACTCCCGATCTCTGCAGGGGAGTGGGTTTGCTTGAACCACTTTTATACTCACGCAGCAGAGGATGTGACGACAGAGTGTACAAGACACGTCAGAGTGAACAGTCGTTGACCAATATGTAAATTAGGCTGCAGTACCACAGTTCAACCCATAGGGTTAGTGTAAACATGTTTTTAGACCAAATATTGCAGATTTGAACAAATACGCACAAAAACATGAAAATTAACACAGACATAGTGCTATACAACATTTTACACACATTCTAGGGAGTTTATCAGATAAAAAAAAGTTAATTTTGGGGTAAGTTCCTCTTTAAGCCTACAGTACTCTCTGACCTTCATGGTGCAGACAGCCCCCACCCTCACTCCTCCTCAGCCCTTTGTTTTCTGCGCTCTTTAAGGTATGTCTGGAAAACATATGCAAACACATGGACACAATTCCCCTCACCTGCCAAGGCCTGCTCTGTTTGACTTGTCTTTTCCACACCTGGCAATCCAGCTCTGAAGGCTTGTCTGTTGACGTTGACCCCTCACGCCTCAGCTTCGTGTGTCAACATGTGTGAACATGTGCACACTAGCGCAGGGAAGAGGTCGACTAGTTGGTTTCCCCCAGACTGATCCTAGCAAAATGTTCTCCTATTTTTACCGGCAAGGATAGTGATTGAGCAACGCTTGTTGGCGCACAGTCCTTAAAAATAAATTACGATGCTCCAGATCATTTTCAGGCTTGATACCGAGACCATGATGACATATAGAAAGAGAAAAGTGATTATTATGTTCATTAGGGCTGATGTCTTTTCCACATATTTTTTTGAACAGCTTAAACTCATCATGCTAACCCAAACAGCATTAAACACATCAGCCCTGATGTCTCACCTTCTCAGGTTTCAACATTTCTTCAAAGAATGCACTCATATCCATGTTGGTGAAACACCAAGAGCCTTTTGCCAAATCAACCACTTCATGCAGACTAAGCATGCAGTGAAGGTCTGTTTTAACAGAAGGATTCCAGTACACCAGATTAGGATGTTCTTCTTGATTGTGATTTAGTTTTAGCTGACAGTTCATTTCTTACTAAATTAACTAGAATTAAAAACCTTTAAAAAAGTTACATGAATACACACTTCAGAATACTTACCGGGTACATGTATTTTTATCCATCCATCCATTGTCTTTATTGGCTTCTTCCTTTTTGGGTCGCGGGGGTCACCAATGCCCATGTCCAGCCACTGTGTGAGAGGTGGAGGACACCCTGGACAGTCCATCACTGGGACACATAGAGACAAACAACCATTCACTCTCTCACTCACACCTAGAGACAATTTAGTTACCAAACAGTCTAACATGCATGTTTTTGGTCTGTGGGAGTACCTGGAGAAACCCCACGTATGCATGGAGAGAACATGCAAACTGCACCCAGAAAGGCCCCTGGACCAGGATTTGATCTGGATTTTTATTTTTATTTTTGCGGAGAGGTAACAGCAACGGCAATGTCTCTATGTTTTTAAATATAAATGTGCTCCAAAGAAAATATATGGTATATTTAGGACAAAAAGTTGTCTACATATTTTTACACCTTAGTTTCAGCCCCACAATAGAAACATAAAGCTCATTCAAGCTAAATAAATAAGCTCACCACCATGAAAAAATAAAATACTTTATGCTCTTTTCTCTCAGCATCATCTTCAACAAGTCGATCTCTTGAACAGGAACTCCTTAAGTGTGCTGTGGTCAAGGCACTCATTACTCTTTTACTGCATTTAATTGCAGTTCTTTTTACAGAGTGAACTGGCCTTGTGGTCATTGTATGTATTATGTTCAATGACCATCCATTGTATTAAAAGGCTCTTACTTTGCAGCCTAATCCTATAGACCGCAGTGGTCAGCGTGTATTAAACCGTATAGTATGTATAGAAACAGCTTTCAGTTACATGGCCTTGACAGAATGCACGTCATTGGCAGATAGCAAAGTACATGCAGACAAAACACACACGCACACACAGATTATTGTCCTTTATCTAAAGTCCTTTGGAAAAGTGTTGCACCAAGGCCATTCGGTGACAAAAGCAGAGTGAAAACACGTTTGTGGATAGTCTTTGGAGAATATCTTATTGTTAAAATCATACAGACCAAAGACAAATCCATGGAGTTTATGGTGCACTGCAGGTCATGGTCACAGAGATTTTACAACATCTACAAATGCTTTATATTATGATTATTATGAAACTAGAACAGAAGAGATGAAGTACAAGCAGAGAAGGTCTGACTGTTTCCTGTTTCCTTAGCAAATTTATCAAAGAATAACAAGACAGTGGGGGGAAAAAATTGGTGCAGATGTGCTTCATGTTCCCAGGTGTGGCAACCCAGTTGTTGAACAAAACCAACCTGGACTAGTACATCTTTTTTTTCAAGGTCAATGGCTTCTCACAGTGAAATGAAACAAAGGTGTTTGTGTTCATTTGGGTTTTAAAGTTCAGTTACAAACATTTACGTGTTTTTGGCAGCGATGCTGTGGTCTTTGTCTTGTTGGAGTATAGACTCCCTTTGGCCTGGGTTTTAGAACACACATAAAACAATTTTCACAGAGCTAGGAAAATCCCATTTGATGACGCTGCCACCACTATGTTTGACTGGCAGAAGTAATAAAGGAATGTTTGGTGCCCAGTTTTCTGTGAGCATGGCGCTCAGATTTGTTCAGGGAAATTTGTTTCATCAGAGCAGACTAAGCTGTGAGTCATTCACAGACCAGCTGGACACCACACACCTCGCAGTGAGCAATGGCTTCTGTCTGGCCACTCTGGTTTATGGAAGGGCTGCCCATACACTTGTGCCTTGGTAATCTCCACAAAAGCTCATTACTCATTTTGGCAGCTCAGGAGTCTGTTGCAGGTTCCAAATTTGAGCATCCAAAAACAAAGGCTGCTGTGTTTCTGGATCTGTTGGATGCAGCAGAAATGTTTGGGTCTCAGCATAATCCTGTTCTACACCTCTCTCCATTTTCTTTGACCTCATGGATTATTTTGTACTGAAGTCCAAAAGTCGTTGTCAGACATGGCAGCATAAAAAGTGTTTCCAGATTGATGGCGTTCTTTTGCATCCAGTTAGAGATTAGCAGACAAGTAGATGAAGGATCTTCAACTACCCATACACTTCAACCCGAACAGAAAACGAAATGCGTCAGTGAAACGCTGCATGTAATCATAGTGAAATGTATATTGAAATATCAAAAATGTGCTTAAAACTCATAACACTGATATTGAATATAATTATATTGTGATATTGATATCAAATTATTGTCCAGCCACAGTTGGCAGCATATCAGGTTCCTAGGTGGAGGGGGTGGGACTGTGGTGATAGAAGCTGCAGTGTATCCTTGATGTGGGATGCAAATGCACCAGCATGGCTCAGTCATGGAGAATTTCAAATAAAACTTAGCATGTTGGTCTTATGCCTGTGTTACAATCATAACTGTTGAAAAGTGGTGACAGAAGGAGAAAATTTTAGGACAGAATCTAGCCAAAAAATAAATTAGTTGGTGAATACAAAGAGCATTGGAATGAGTGCTTTTACAGCAAATTAGGTTTTCTAAATTTGTCATGATCAAGCCATGTTCTCAGAGGTTTTGCAGGTACTGTATTTGGGAGCACAGCAGGATCATTATTCAGTATAAAATGGGCCTTATAAAAGGATCTGAGAGCTTACTGTTCATTCACGTTGTTAATTGAAACCAACAGCCCATGACAACAACAAATCTTGTTTGGTCCTTAAACTGACTTGATTGATTAAAAAAAAACCTGGAGGGCATCACTTTTTAATGGACACAAAATTCCATAAATTAAATAAAAAAACAAACATACAAAGAACAACCAACTCAAGACACTACAACAATCATTTGTGTCATTTCATTAGTTTTTCAAGATGCTTCTCACACATGAAAAGCGTAACATAAAGATAATTTTAATCTTACCGTCTGGTCCTGATGGCAGACTTCTAAGGGTTTGTGAGTACTGAGTAAAACAGACATACCACTGTACTCATACCACTGAGTAAAACAGACTTACCACAGTACTCATACCACTGAGTAAAACAGACATACTGTTCCATAGTACCCATACTTCTGAGTAAAACAGACATATCACAGTACTTATACCACTGAGTAAAACAGACATACCACAGTACTCATACCACTGAGATAAACAGACATACCACCGTACTCATACCACTGAGTAAAACGGACATATCACAGTACTCATACAACTGAGTAAAACAGACATATCACAGTACTCATATCACTGAGCAAAACAGACATACCACAGTACTCATACCACTGAGTAAAACAGACATATCACAGTACTCATACAACTTAGTAAAACAGACATAACCACAGTACTCATACCACTGAGTAAAACAGACATAACCACAGTACTCATACCACTGAGTAAAACAGACATACCACAGTACCCATACCACTGAGTAAAACAGACATATCACAGTACTCATACCACTGAGTAAAACAGACATATCACAGTACTCATACCACTGAGTAAAACAGACATATCACAGTACTCATACCACTGAGTAAAACGGACATATCACAGTACTCATACTAGGGATTCACCGATCCACATTTCTTACATCCGATCAGATACTGATTCCTAAATCTGGGTATGACCGATACCGATACTTTTCCGATTCGATATCGGTGTTCGGGTATAGGAGGCTGTAATAATTAAGTTCTTGAAGGGAGAGCACGTATGTTGCACGAAACTCTGTGACTTCTGTCTTAACATTGTGTGAGGTAAACCCAGAGAAGACACTCTGAGCCTCACTACAGTACTACCCAAAATAATGGCATACAAGAGGCATGTCTCTACCACAGACGTCCTTCTGACTCATGGTGCAGCCCGGAACACTAGTCTAAAATACTGCTAAGCATTATGGGAAATCAACACAGTCCCCATTTTTTAGTTTTATTTTTGATTGTGGCACTATATGAGTTGCAATTCTTGTTTAATTTGATCAACGGATACAGATTTAAACTATAATTGAACACTAATATACCATTAAGCATTCTGGGAAATCCCGTTTTTTAGTTTTGTTTTTGACTGTGGCACTGAGTTGTAATTCTTGTTGGTTTTGATCAACAGATACAGATTTAAACAATACTGTACACTGAATTTACATTTATAAATTCAATGCATAGTTTAAATCTGTACAGTATCTGTTGAAAAACTAAACAGTACTCATACCACTGAGTAAAACAGACATACCACAGTACTCATACCACTGATTAAAACAGTCATACCACAGTACTCATACCACTGAGTAAAACAGACATACCACAGTACTCATATCACTGAGTAAAACAGACATACAGTACCACAGTATTCAAACCACTGAGTAAAACAGACATACCACAGTACTCATACCACTGAGTAAAACAGACATACCATAGTACTGTACTCATACCACTGAGTAAAACAGACATACCACAGTACTCATACCACTGAGTAAAACAGACATACCACAGTACTCATATCACTGAGTAAAACAGACATACAGTACCACAGTATTCAAACCACTGAGTAAAACAGACATACCACAGTACTCATACCACTGATTAAAACAGTCATACCACAGTACTCATACCACTGAGTAAAACAGACATACCACAGTACTCATATCACTGAGTAAAACAGACATACAGTACCACAGTATTCAAACCACTGAGTAAAACAGACATACCACAGTACTCATACCACTGAGTAAAACAGACATACCATAGTACTGTACTCATACCACTGAGTAAAACAGACATACCACAGTATTCAAACCACTGAGTAAAACAGACAGTGATATTTGCTATGGTATGTTGTGTACAAATACGAACCTGTTTGTGTTTATAATATGCATATTCTGTAACATGAGTACGGTATGTACAACTTAAAGTCAAAGGCGCATAGGGGACAGCTAGTGTGAACACACACACACACCAACACACCCATTTGCTCTAAAAGCAAGGGTTCTGTGAAGACCAGCAAATAGGATGTTGCATGCAGACACATGAGTGTCAGGAGTTCTACAACCCCTATGGGCAACATAACCACACACACACACACACACACATGCACAGGAAACAAAGTTTAACCAGTACAAGTTCAAAGGCTGAGACAAAGTTGGACATAGTGTTTAATGGTTTAAATGTGGACTGTGATTTCACATCAGACATTATTTATGTGGGCAGGTCACCATTGGTATAAGTAACACACACCCACACACACACTATACATGGCAGTGCACTAAAGTGTAGTTGGTTATATTTCGTAATTTGTTCATAATGTGAGTGAATGTAGAACTTCACCATGTGCAACTCACAAATCAATGGTCTTTCATTAAGTTGTGTGTTTAGTTTGTTGTATTTCTGCCATGTTTTTACCTTTTGGGGTTTCATTGACAGAGAACTGCAGGAAAAACAAACTCACTTGTGCATTTTAGTTTTCAAGCACACTGCTGCACACACCATGTCACAAAAATCAGTAAGTAAATTTAAAAGTTTGTCTCTAAAACTGTTATATCAAACTTGTAAACTAATGAGAGTTGTGTTGAATTGTGAGGTGACATACTGCATACACATCTGAGATGAAATAAAACGAAGGAATTTCATTATACTTTCATTTTTTTTATTAATTGTTTTTCAATAAAGGGACAAAATGGGTGTGTGAACAGGATTATGCAGACATCTGCCAGAAAACACAGACAGTGGTATTCCCATTAAAACTAAACAGAGACCCCAAACAAGTACAATAAAATGAAAGAGCTTGTTTTGTCCAATGACCATTGGCCGCCATTACAAAAACAGAACACAATAATAATAAAATTATATCTTAAACAAAAATAAAAAATAAACCAACAATAAGACTCCATGTCATGCCCCTGTTTTGAACAGAGCATTTTAGTGATAATAAATAGTAACTCCCGTTGTAAAAGATAAAGTTCAAGTTCAAGTTACAACAAACAGCTCTCAGAACAGGAATAGAAAAGGCTGATAACAAAATATTCCGCATTGCCATTTACAAAAAGTCTCAACTCAAGCAGGCTTCTCCACGTCTCCCTGGTCATTGTTAAATATGCTTTGCATATCAAAGTATATCCACCCAATCTAAATATAAAGCACCATTCAGTATTTGGCAATGAAAAAAATCATCCTTTTTAATGGTTTTTAACATTTTTAAATGTAATCCATGTACTGCATATGTTTTTTTTTTTCCTCTTCTCGATGTTGGAATGTCGTCAGGTGGGAGGTGAGAAAGAGACAGAAGCACACAACAGAACAGGCCAACATCTGCTTTCTTTACTGCATACAAAGATGGCAGCGGAGTGAGGGAACCAAAACCCTAAAAAGATATGTACAACCACCTCTGTGGACCAGAACCCGACCAGCAGCCATCTGATGGCCTGAAGTGCACCCCAGCCCCTCATATTTAGCAGATTTTTATTGATTTTTTTTAAGTATTATTAGTTCTTTTAACATACAAATAATTTGCACTATATTATCCTGCCAAATTAAAAAAATATACCGTGGCAGCTTGGGATTTTTTTTTTTCACTACCAAAAAGGTATAATAAATACCTCCAGAGAGAACAAGCAACAGTTAAAAATACGAGCCTCAATATAAATACTATAGTGCCTACTCTAAGTGAACATTGAATTCAAATACAATTCTAGAAATGCAGAAAAAGTAGACCATAAATGTGTGTAAGTACAGGAATCAACAGGTGTGCGTTGTTCTAGATTTTAACTTCTCTGTCATATATTCATATATATGTAGTCCTTTTCCTCAATGCAGTTTGGATCTCAACCTGAAGAGTTGTGAAGAGCCAAGGCAAAATAAAAATAAAAAATGTAATTAATAAAAAGATTTATTGTTTTGTGTACATTTTATTTCATTACACTGTGATTGGAGTCTTGAACAAGACGCGGAGGGCAAACAACGAGAAAACCTAAAAACAGTTTCCCCTAAAAAAATAGAAGAGCTTTATTCCCCAAAATGTTTGATTTTTATGATTGAAGGACACACACACAAACTGACTCTGGAGCAACACAATTTGTTAAAGCAACATGGGTCATCAGTAATTCAGCTGTTTTATTTTATTCATTCATTTGTGTGAGATGAAAAAGAACAGCTGCTTGTAAAAAAAAAATAAAAATAGAAGTCTGCTCCCAGACATGAGCACTTCTAAAACTTTCTATGTCCTGACTTTACTGGGAACAGTGAACGCCCCACCCCAGGTGACTGCTGGGGTTTCCAGGGTGAACAATCTTACAAATGGTCAAAGGAACCTGCCAGCAGCAGGTTCTGTGCGTCATCTTGGACTGCTTGTAGCGATGACCCTGTGAAATGACTTGACCCTCGTCATGTGATAACATTAGGTAAAAGTGTCCCCTTCAGTGTAAACTAACTGAATTAATGCATTTCATGTCAAACCAATCCAGATTTTTAGACTCAGCCCATTTACCAAACCTGCATCATTGGGAAAATCCAAAAGTACCGTATTTTCTGGAATATAGGTCGCGGCTTTTTATCATTTTTGCATGCCCTGCGACCTATATTCAGGTGCGACCTATTTATGGCTTTTTATAAAATAAGCTGATTTGTAATCATTTATTAAGAAAAATTAAACTGAGACACACTCTTACAATAGTCAGCTAACAAATATATATTTTTAGGTGTTTATCCTGCTAAAATTAAAATACCGGTACATGCAGGTCTGTTCGCTGCTACTGCATGTCTGGTGCTGCGCGTGCACGTTTTGTTTCATCAGACGTAGCGAAACAAATTTTTTAATCCAGCTCATTTCACAATTACGTTCATTTATTAAAGAAAAGTTCAGCTCAGACACATATTTGCTATAATTTTTATCAAACAAATAATTGTTTTTAAGTGTTAATCTTCTTAAAAGCCTTGCTGTGCGCTCCTGTGGCAGACATTTGCAGCAGAGCTAAACACGGTCCACATTTTGACGTAGGTGCGACCTATATTCAGGTGCGACCTATATATGGATTTTTCCAATTTTTTTGGCAATAATTGGATAATGCGACCTATATTCCGGTGCAACCTATATTCCGGAAAATACGGTACTGTTGGTACTTTGTCTCAACAATATATGTATGGTATTTAGATTTAGATTTAGCGTAGCTTTGTTAGGTTTACCTCATAAGTTAGAGTTGGGAATGACGTCACACCCAACTGAACCACGGTCCAGTTAGATATGCTAATCGTTTGTTCAGTAACACACAAACCAAATTTATATTTGTCTGCATTCTATGCTTTCAAATACTGCAGCTACATGTTTCCTAATAAAGATTTGTAAAATAATGTCTTTTTTATGACATTTAAACTAGCAGGAATGTAAATAAAAGGTTTATTACTGCAGCTGTCACCACTTTTCATGCTAGGAAGCCATATTTGATTTGGAGGTCAAGGTTGGTCAGGGACCGCTCATGTTCTAATCAGAATTTGGACCTTAGAGGGCCATTCAAGTACTGTAGGTTTTGTTGTTGTTGTTTTACCTGTAGCTCTGAAATCCTGACTTCCATGTACAAATGGAACACATTATATAAACAGCATAAGTTAAACTAATGAAACAAGCCTGCTCCTTTTGGTTTAAAACTCATTAGCAAAACAAAAAAAATAAAAACGGCCTTGCATTATTAGACAAAACATACTGGTTGACATGAAACGTTTCTCAGGAGCCCTGGAATATAGTTTCAATTCTCTGCCAGTCTTAACAGATGACCCTGTTTTAATAATAGAAATGTTAGTGAAAGACATTGCCTCTGATCCCAGTAACACGCACAGGTCTGTGGAGCTTTCTGTCTGTCTAGCCTGTAATTAGTTCAATGCTCTCAACCAAAGTTTGCTTCATTTTGAGCTCATATATTACTTTTTGCATTATTCCACACATTGACATTCTGGAGCAGCGTTGTAGGTTTGTGCTAACGCGGATACATGACACTTGTCAGCAATGTGCCACGTCACTCAAGTTCAGGATTGTACATAACAGATTACTTTTATCTCAAAAGTACCTTCCTAGCAGAAACAAAACTACAAATAATTCAGATATACACAATACTGCTTGTACCATGCGTGCCTTGAAATTCCACATATTGAACAAATAATAGGTAGCTAAATGATGCTTTTAACCTTTCACCATGAATGATCACAGTCCATTTGAGCAGTCAGGTGCTTGATGCAAGGACCTTTCCTGGTTGGCTTAACACTTTTTCGGACCCCAAACTCAAACCAGAGAAGACTGTGGCCAATGCAGTCTTAGGATATCAAAGGCACTCTTTCTTATTCCATCAAATGAGAGTACAAATGGACTACTTATTCTACCTTTGTCTTTTTGAAAGAAATTTGAAGGCGCTCATCACTTTCAGTTTAGTAGTCAAGCCTATGCATGATTTATTTATTTTTTTCTAAACCCCGTGTGAACGTGGAATCTTTTAGAAAGATCAAGATAAGTGCATTTCCAGGGTTGTAAGAAGAGGGTCAAGTAAAAGACTGTCCACGTCCATGTTACAAAGCAAAACTGTACATGATATGTGTTACAGAATGTATGCAGCATGGATATATTTTCTTTTCTTTTTCTTTTTGAAGAATAAAAAGAAAAAAAATAACAAGAAGAAAACAGCAACACATTTACTCAACAACTAACCAACCAGAGACGAGTTCTTTTCGGAATTTTTTCCTTTTTTGATTAGCAAAAACATACTATGCATGCTGACTAATCTTTAAAAATGGCAAAGAAAACAAAACAAAAATAATAATTAGTACACAACGTGTAAATTATTGCACAAGAGAAAGGCTCAAAGTTTTGCGTCAATGCAAGAGTATTGCCCCGATACAGATCATGCATTCGATGGGTAATGGAAACGGGGTGTGCTGGTGCAGAGCACATGGTCTTAAGCTTCCACCAGACTGGCAAAATTAGATTATTGGAATTGGAACAAATCTACAAGGGGCTGGGAATGAACAGGAGGCTTATGGTGGACACAGCTGTGGGAAAAAGGTCCCATTGTTCTGTCTTTTACTCTGACTTTATTTCGGTACTCAAAGGACGGTCACTGTGCCATTTTTTCATGTGTTTCTCCAAGGTGCTGTAAACACTGAAGGGCATCTTACAAATCTCACACTTGTACACATCTTTGCCCACTTGACCATGGGTCTTCATGTGGCGAGTAAGTTTGGAGCTCTGGGCACATGCGTAGTTACACAGATCACACTTGTACGGTCTCTCTCCCGTGTGGCTGCGCCGATGCACTGTCAGGTTACTGCAGTTCTTAAAAACCTTTCCACAATACTCACAAGTGTCACTTCTGCGTCCATCCTTGGAACTCGGCCGCCCATGACCCCCAAGGTGGGGCGTGCTGCCTCCACTGCATGTCCCACTACGGCCTGACATCCCACCATCCAGCTCTCCCGGAGGGGTTGAGAAACGCAGACTACCATTCTCGGAGGAGTGCTCGGATGATGATGCGAAGGGCGATTGTCTGGAATCCCCAAAGTTAATAAAAGGGTCCTTGAGTTGTCGAGAGGCTGCATAGCCAGCCAGCCACTGAGAGTAGACGTTCTCTGTGTTAGGGATTGTAGGGGTGGGAAGATCAAACTCTTTTTCCAGCTTGATGCGTTTAGAGAAAGGACTGAGGGGACTGGGACTACCCAAAAACAGTTTTTTAGAGAGGCCAACCGAGGCAGACTCATTAGGAGACGCTCCTCGTCCATTGACAACTGAAACAGTGCTTTCTTCTCCACGGTCTGTTTCGAGAACTGAGTTTCTATCGCATATTTCGTGACTGTGGTGACGGTCTCGATTGAGGTGATGATGGAGATGATTCTCTTGGGCCATGGCATTTCGCTTATGTGCATTGAGAGCTTCACTGAAGTGCTGCATGCTGGCAGCCAGACCCATCCCCTGCATGACCTCAGGGAGTGAACAAGGAATGGCCACATCATCACCCACTCCTCCCAGTCGACGACCAATACCTCCACTGTTTTCATGCTGCCGTGCTCCTTCCAAGTTTAATCCAAAGTGATAACTGTTGTTTCTTTTAACTGCCCTCTCCCCATTTTGCACTTCCTCCTCCTCTCCTTCCTCTTCTTCTTCTTCCTCTTCTTCCTCTTCTTCCTCCTCTTCTTCTTCCTCCTCCTCCTCCTCTTCCTCCTCTTCCTCCCCATTTTCACGTAACATGCGGCCATTCTCACTTTTCAGTTTGGCCACCACTGACTTCAGTGCATTGCTTGCGCTGCCCATGTGCTCACTGGTGCCTGGCTCTGGGGATGAAGCTATTGATAAGCCGTCTTCTGACTTGCCTGTATTTGGCGATGAAGATTTGTGCATGTGTGTCTTCATGTGACGTTTCAGTTTGCTAGCCTGTGTGCAAGCATGATCACACAAGTGACATTTGTACGGCTTCTCTCCTGTGTGGCTGCGTCTGTGCACTATTAAATTACTCTGGAACTTGAAGGATTTGCCACAAAACTCACAACACTTTGATTTCAACTGAGTGGTGGAGGAAGGTGTTGCCCTTGCTGAGGGGAGAGGGGTTGTAGGAGTGGTCTGAGAGCCCACAGGTGATTGCATGGAGCCTGGAAGAGGTGGAGGAGTGGCAAGATATGGAGGTTTACTACCCCCGATGCCTCCTGTGTTTCCGTTTCCTCCTGTCTGAAAGGGCTGGAGTAAACGCTGCATGGGGCTGGGTCGACTGGGAGATAGTGGGGGAGTGGACCCTGAGGTGTTGCCCGCCAGTTCCCGTAGCCGCCTTGAGAAGTCCATTGTTGGAGGGGGGTCTAGAGGCAGAGGAGGATTGAGGCGTAGCACTCTGTCAAAGGCACTCGGGTGGTGGGCTGCCAGCGCCAGCTCCTCTGGGCTCAGGTGGTGGGGATCCAGATGGTTCCTTGGAGGGGGGCTGAAAAGGGGTGGTGTTGGAGGGAAACGCTGATGATGGCCCCCAGCACCAGGACCACTGGCGCCAATGACACCCCCTGCCCCAACACTATCCCTCCCACCTGAGCCTGAGCCGGGGATGCGGAGGAGGTTGAACGGGCTGGCATCAGGAGGCAAATGAAGGCCGTGAAGGGGAGGCTGCGATGGACAATCAGCACCCCCTCCAAAGGATGAAGGCCCACCCATGCGTGGGGTGAGAGGACTGCCATGTTCACTTTCCAGGTAAATACGAAACCCGTGGGTGTTCTGAGCATGCTGCAGCAGGAACCAGGCGCTGCCATAAGACTGCTTACAGGTAGTGCAGGTGTAGGTGGTTGGCTCCTCCTTCCCTGTTGGAACAAAGGAAAAAAAGATGTGGTCATACATTTCTTACACGGACACAATGCTTTTGATTACTGTAAGAAACAATCCAATGAAGGACTTATTTTAGCATAAACCTAAGTAAAGTTTATTTAATGTATTGTCATTTCAACTATAAAATGAAGGTGTGTTTAACGTCCAAACTAAAAATTGGGAGTTATATAAATTATTTTAGTTGGTAATATTAATGCCAAACTGGATCGTCTGTCCAGTCCAACCTAACCAGTATTTTTATTTGAACTTTATTGACCCAATTTGTTACAGCTTTTAAAGACAGTAGGCACGTGGTGTTAAGGGCTTTGTGAATACAACAGCAGTGCTTATTGAGGTCAAAGCCCCACATGAGCAGCATGTGAGAAGTAGAGAGTGTGGATCTCTGTTTCTCTCAGACTGCTCTGGGACACAATTTCTCCCTTCAGACTGACTGTGAGTCCTTCGTTGTCAGCAGGAGAACAAAGCGGCAGGGCTATCCCAGTGGACCTCCACTTCCCACTGATCCACCAAAACACAGCCTTCTTGGATAACTCACACACACACATGCCAAACACACGCACACTGGAGAAATCTAAAGGAAAATAGTTATAAAGCTGGAGTTTTTTTGGCTCTCGAAACAAAACAGTACAAACATGTTTGATACAAAAGAAGCAACTGAAAGTCCAGAACATTAAGAAAGTCGTAATTCATGCAACACATTAAAAGTCTCTGTAATTGGAATTATGAACTGATGAGAATTACAAGCATCTCAGCCACAACGAACATGTAACCTCGGCTGCCCGAGGAAACAGTCGGAGTGTGAAAACATTTACGCTCCAACTGCAGAGGATATATTCAGTCTGCCTCAAAGCTCCCTTCCTCATCGCCACACACAGTCGCTCTGAGATGGCGACGATCATTTAAAACAATAATTGCCTTTAAATGGCCTCGGCACTGATGACCTGTGGTGGGACTCGCAGTGCACGTGTAATCTCATTAGAGGACAGAATAGACGGCCATCGGCTCTTTTACTAGATTAGATGCCAGATGAGCCCCTGTCGCTGCCGCTCAAAGGAGACCACCATCAAACACTGCGTGTGACCAAGTTAACAAGCAACTTAGACGTAACCAGAGACACTTTAATGAAACAAGATCTAAATTACATTTCACCTTTGGTTTTGTAAAGACAGACCACTGTGGAATATTACTGCATCGATGGGTTCTACATGAAAAGAACATGTGAAATTTAGCACCAACTTGAAATGGGTAGAAACAGTGAAATAATTGTCACAACAGTCTCCATGAGTTGTTAATAATCTTAGACATGCTGGAGGATTACTGCAGAGCTAAATATATGTCATGGTGGAGCCTCACAGATATTAATACCTCAGTAGTATGCAATTATTTCTCCTTCTTTGTCATAAGTGCTATACTATAAAATGTGATATTATTATGTTAACATATGCATGTAGTATATGATTATAGCCATGTCTTTGAAAGCCTGAGTTTGAAACATTCAGTTCAATTCAGTTTATTTATACAGCGCCAAGTGACAACAGAAGTCGTCTCAGGCACTGAACAGAAACTTTCATATATAAAAATAATAAGTTAACATTATTTATCTGAGGAGCAGACTGCTTTGAATTTAACTCCATCACAGAACTCTCATCTTGAGCAAGCAATGAAGGCGACAGTGGAAAGGAAAAACTCTCTCATGAGGAAGACACATTTAGCAGAACCAGGCTCAGGACAAGCGGACATCTGCTTCGATCGGCTGGGTTTGAGAGGAACAGATACACAATGGCAGGTCAAGAATCACATGTTAAGATAGAAATAGTATCAAATGAAAATTATTCAATTTTAACAATTCATTTAAGAAAATGAGGTCAATTTGTTCTCTAGTAGTCAGTCTAAAGCAGCAGAACAAACCCACCCACACTTAATATATTGTATTGATGTTTTGGGAAAAGCATGTAAAACAATTACAAAGCCTATTTTTGTTTTACAGAAAAGAGCTGTAAGAATTATCACTAGAAAGCATTACTGTCATCCATCAAGCACATTATTTTATCAACTGAAGTTATTGAAGTTCCATGATTTGGTAGAATATAATATTTTATCAGTTATGTATAGGGCTCAGAATAATGCATTACCTTTAAATATCCAAATGCATTTTGTCAAAAGACAAAGTTGTTATAATCTTAAGGGGACAGAGATATTTGTAAAACCACAATTCAGAACTAGTTTGAAGGGACGTTCTACCTCAATCCAGGGAATTGGATTATGGAATGGCTTGGAGAATGTAGTTAAAAATGCCAAGTCAATGTTTACATTTAAGAAAATGATCAAAACTAAATTGCTAAAAAATATATATATATGAAGTAGCATAATGTGTATTGTATTAGTTAGAAAATTAGAGTTTTTCATTTTGTTCTGTTACTGGAAGATTATTTTAGTTTGAATTGATTGTTTGAAAAAAGGGGCAGATATAATAAGATTTTTTCTTCTTTCTGCTACCTTTCATTTTTTTACATTTTGTACGTTATCATTTATGGGACTGTTTTGTATTGTGTTTTTTGTAAAAAAAAAAAAAAAAAAAAAATTTAATAAACATAAACAAACATAAACATAAACCCTAACTATAGGATTTATCAAAAAGGAAAGTCTTAAAACTGGACAATGTGTCAGCCTTATGGACAGAAACTAGAAGTTGGCTCTGGATTTGACAGGGAGCCAGTGGAGAGAAGCTAAAACTGGAGAGATATGATCTCTCCTACTAACTCCAGTTAAGACTCTGGCAGCATCATGTTGGATCAACTGAAGACTTTTTAAAGAAGTATTTTGACATCCAGATTAGGAATGTCCCGATCAGGTTTTTCTGACCCCGAGTCCGAGTCCTTTAATTTGAGTATTGGCCGATATCGAGTCCCAATCCGATACTTCTAAAATACATTTTTAAAATGAAGAAGAAAAAAAAGAAACAGATCCAGATGTCCCTTAATTTTTATTTTATTTACCTTAACATTTAACAGAGTACTTCTGTGAGGTAGATTGAACAATCAAGTAATAAGATTTTTTTTTTAATCTTCACATTGAAGTTTAGTGCAACAGTATGAAATAAAAATGTCTAATTTAAAATAAGCAGCTCAACTTAAAATACTGAGCAGGCATGTAAACAAATAAGAAACTTAAAGTGTCAGTTTTATAAAATAAGGCTAGTAACATGCTTTTCTGAACAGCACTCCTTAACTCTCCTCCTGTGGCTTCACAGAAGGAAGTGTATGTTTTTCTTTATGAGATAAATATAAATATAAAGTCTCTTGCAGCGTGAGCTGGCTCGTCTTCGGCTGGGTTGTCTGGTTAAACTCTGTGTATTGTGTCGGGTGTTTGTTTCTGATGTGCCTAATCAGGTTTGTTGTGTTAAATGCAGCCTTTTCCTTACCTCCTCTTGAAATACGAACTTTACATATCTCACAGTTTGCAAACGCAATATCTTTGTCATCCACTTTAAAATATCTCCACACGACAGACATCGCTGCCTCCACTTCAAGTTAATGCCGCGTTCCGCTTCTTTTTTACGACAGTCACTGCTTTACGGCAGGCACTGCTTTACGGCAGGCACTGCTGCAAAAATATTGTGCATGTTTTGTTCCGAGACAATTTGACTCTGTAACACAACATACAGTTAATATAATATTCCCGTTTGTGTTTAGAATAAATATACACATATATATCCGATCCCTGATCGGTGTGTAACGCCCGATTCAAATCGAGTCTGAAATCATGTGATCGGGACCGATTTCCGATCATGTGATCGTCTCGGGACATCCCTAATCCAGAAAACAAACCATTGCAATAGTCCAGTCTAGATGTAACAAATGTATGAACCAGTTTTTCTGCACAATTTTTAGACAAGATGTTTCTAAATTTAGAGATATTATGCAGGTACTGTACTTTGTAGAAGAAGGCACTTCTATATTGTGTAGTAACATTTAAAAAGGTGAGATGAATATGTATTATTATTTACAGGCGTTTGAAAAAGCAACATAAAAAGTATTGTTTCATTCACAGATAAATTGTAAACAGAACTCACAAAGGACAGGCGTCCTGTTTCTCTGCGTTTTACTTTGAGTTCAAGATGATCGTTCTCACTTCACTCATTTACAGAACACTGTGACCTCTGTGACCTCAGCTACAGGAACATTGCACAATCTTCATGTTGCGAACTGAATTTAATCTAAAAACAACTTGTGGAGTTTAGTCATGTGCATTAGTGTGGGAATTTATTTTTTAAATTTGACTTATTTCATATTATTTTAATCTTATTAATAAGAGACAATTCATGTGTAGGTTTATGTGGAGCACTTTTTGAAGGGACGTAGATTATTATTAAGTATGGTAATAATGCAGCTCCCTGTCAGGGGAGCTGAACGTGGTTCTCCTGTGTGGTAGACGGAGTTACTCGTCAATATACTAACAACAATGGCACAAATGAGTGTTCACTATTCATTATTACTTTAATATTGTTTATTAATGTTAGGTCCACAGCTTCAGGCAGCTTCCTGCCCGTCTCCGTGTTGTGTTAAGAAGAAACACGATGGTCTGATCTGCTGTTGGGCTGGTGACTGGGTGGAAGGCTGCAGGGAACAAACATCATGTTTGTAACGTACAAATGATTGTTTAAACGACATGAATGCTGTCGGATTTTTATCCTGCTTAAAATACTGTTTATAGACAAACACATGTGTCCCATGTGAGCAGCTGTTGAACAAAACAGCCAGAACACAAAAATGTTCACGTAAAATAAATAAATAAATCATATTAAGTATTATTGTGTAAATGTTTCTATTGTGATCCTGTTTATGTTTATTTTTCTGTATTCCTGGCGTTACTTTATCTATTCCGTACATTTGTCAGCGTGATTCTCGTCCCGCAGTTTTCAAACTATTTCAATAAATCATAAATCAAAACATTCAGCTCTTTCTGGACAATCCTGCTATGACTTCTGGTATTGGTGCAACTTTAGCTTTTTGAAATATTTAGCCTTTTCTGCGACATTTTTTCTCATAGAAAATGAAGTGAGCTCATTTTACATCCTTCAAACCTTTAGATCTGTTTACATCCTTCTACTGCTCCTTTTACATTTTGTTCTGGTTCAGCTTCTTTCAGGTTCTTTGAGCAAATTTAAAAAAAAATCAGCTACTTTCAGCTACTTTCAGCTGTTTTTCCAGCTGTTTTGTGCTCCTTTCAGATTTTTTTCTGCTAACTAAAACATTTTTGTGCTTTGTCTAACGTCTTTCAGCTTATTTCTGCTATTTGAGTTACTTTTTATCTGGTTTTATGTTAAATTTAGCTTTTTCAGCTAACTAACTTTTGTTGTTGTTGCTAATTTCAACTCCTTCCACTTCCTTCTGGTAGCTTAAGCTTATTTCTCCCCTTTCAGCTACTTTTCAGTTCATTTATTTATTTATTTATTGCTAATTTTCTAATTCTTGTGCTCATTTCTGCTTATTTAAACCTAATTCAGCAAATCAGTGTTCCACAGTCACTTTGGCAGAGACTGAGCTAGAGTTTGATGGGGTAGTAGCTGAGAGTCAGTCATGACAAATACCGTGAGCATCACATTACAACCTTTAACAAGGCTATGCATCCTTAGTTTCCAAACAACTCCGACTCTGTGATGTTCATCCTGTCTCAACATGAAGACAAACAACTTCACTTTTCA
>JBBPBX010000759.1:107860-118571 GCA_038048925.1 Garcialebias charrua | reverse complement strand
GAGCTTGGTCCGCATTGCCGGCAGTAAGTCAGGCTCGTTTCCAGTGAGAGTTGGACTCCGCCAAGGTTGCCCTTTGTCACCGATTCTGTTCATAACTTTTATGGACAGAATTTCTAGGCGCAGCCAAGGTGTTGAGAGGATCCGTTTTGGTGGCCTTAGAATCTCTTCTCTGTTTTTTGCAGATGATGTGGTCCTATTGGCTTCATCAGATCGTGATCTACAGCTTTCGCTGGAGCGGTTTGCAGCTGAATGTGATGCGGCCGGGATGAGGATCAGTTCCTCCAAATCCGAGGCCATGGTCTTGAGCCGGAAAAGGGTAGCATGCCTTCTCCAGGTCGGGGAGGAGGTCCTGCCCCAAGTGGAGGAGTTTAAGTATCTCGGGGTCTTGTTCACGAATGAGGGAAAACTGGAGCGTGAGATCGATAGGCGGATAGGTGCAGCGTCCGCAGTGAAGCGGGCGCTGTACCGGTCTGTCGTGGTGAAGAGAGAGCTGAGTCAAAAGGCAAAGCTCTCAATTTACCGATCGATCTACGTTCCCACCCTCATCTATGGTCATGAGCTTTGGGTTGTGACCGAAAGAACGAGATCTCGGATACAAGCGGCTGAAATGAGTTTTCTCCGCAGGGTGTCTGGACTCTCCCTTAGAGATAGGGTGAGAAGCTCAGTCATCCGGGAGGGACTCGGAGTAGAGCCGCTGCTTCTCCACATCGAGAGGAGCCAGTTGAGGTGGCTCGGGCATCTGGTTAGGATGCCTCCTGGACGCCTCCCTGGTGAGGTGTTCCGGGCATGTCCCACCGGGAGGAGACCCAGAGGAAGACCCAGGACACGCTGGAGGGACTATGTTTCTCGGCTGGCCTGGGAACGCCTTGGGATTCCCCCAGAGGAGCTGCTCCAAGTGGCTGGGGAGAGGGAAGTCTGGGCCTCCCTACTTAGGCTGCTACCCCCGCGACCCGACCCCGGATAAGCGGAAGAAAATGGATGGATGGATGGATGGATATATATATTAGTGTTTCTGAGTTTAATTTTTGTTAATAACTGATCACAAATCAGCTTATGTTACAACGTAAATAACAACGAAGCGCGCACCCATTTCCGCCTTTCAGCGCGACCTGAATGTCATTAAAATATAACTAATATTGTCTAACTGTTGCGCGCAGCCAGGGTTTTAAAATATAACTAATAATCTCTAACTCCTTTGCGTATCTAGAATGTCAAGAGTGGTGATTCCTTCATAAGCAACGTGAACTCCTAAAAAAAACAATCCGCCGCTGTGGCTTACGGCGTTAATGCTGTTGTGTCTTGACCAGACGAAGCGGGTTCGCGTCCCACCTGGGACAATGTTTTTTTTTTACGTTTGTCTTTTATTGGAGTAAATAAAAAGGAGTTTGTTTGGTAGATAAAAAGGAGTTTGTTTGGTAAAATGCTTAACAAAACTCCTTTTTATTTACTCCAATAAAAGACAAACGTAAAAAAAAACATTGTCCCAGGTGGGACGCGAACCCGCTTCGTCTGGTTAAGACACAACAGCATTAACGCCGTAAGCCACGGCGGCGGATTGTTTTTTTGGGAGTTCACGTTGCTTATGAAGGAATCACCGCTCTTGACATTCTAGCTACACAAAGGAGTTAGAGATTATTAGTTATATTTTAAAACCCTGGCTGCGCGCAACAGTTAGACAACATTAGTTATATTTTAATGACATTCAAGCCGCGCTGAAAGGCGGAAATGGGTCCGCGCTTCGTTGTTATTTACGTTGTAACATAAGCTGATTTGTGATCAGTTATTAACAAAAATTTAACTCAGAAATACTAATTCAGTTAACAATTGTTTTAGGGGTTTCTGTAGTTAAATATGAATGAAATTCAACCCTCGCGCTGAGGTTGTTTGAATGAGTCCCGCCCCTGCTGCAAACAACGAATCAAATGTGAGCAGTACATGACGTGAAACTGGGTCCGTCAGGGCTCGGCCCGATAGAACCACGGTGAAGATGGTTCCAGAACAAGGGTGGATCCCAGGCGGAAAAGGTAAATGCGAAGACGCCGAACCCGGTTTAGAAGCTGGGAGAGCCGGGGAGAGCCGGGGAGGGCTGGCCAATGCGTAAACGGCTTGTGACTGTGTTGGTGTGTCAGTGGTGGAGACATGTCTGACCTATGGCCATGAAATTGAGGTTCTCATTTACACTCAGGCAAGATACTTCTGTTGGTTTGTTGCCTGGAATGGCGGAGAAAATTCGGGTACAAAGAGGATTTCCACTGTCTCTCTTTTCAAGGTTCCAGACCTTTACCTAATGAAAAAAGCACAATCAGTTTGATGGGGGCTTAACCCAGTTTGTCCTAACAGTTCTCTTGCAAAAGCAGTAACACATTTAAACTTTATATGTCAAGATCATTTGAAAGACACACAACATTCCTATAATACATAAACATGACAGTAAAATCAACTATTGGTTATAAAAGCTAATTAGATTATTCTATTTCATCGTTCTATTAAAGCGGAATGTATTTATTGGGAACACAAATGAATCGTCATCAAATCCTCAAACTCCCAAATTCATTGCTTTTGTGGAGGGACTGGTGATGACAAACAAAGCTGTGCTTGGTGAACTATGGATCATTACTGCCTGCAGACAAATGTCAAAGCAGACTACAGTAATGGGTGTTTGGCCTTCTCTGTGTTCTTGTGACTTACAGGTTGGAGTAATTAAACATTTACTGTACTTAATAAATATAACCTTGATTCAGAAATCCTAGCCAATTATAGATCTACAAACCAGATTCCAAAAAAGTTGGGACACTAAACAAATTGTGAATAAAACTGAATGCAATGATGTGGAGATGGCAAACGTCAATATTTTATTCATAATAGAACATAGATGACAGATCAAAAGTTTAATCTGGTGGCCATGGCGTAGTGGTAATGGCAGTCGTCCCCCGATCGGAAGGTTGGCGGTTCGAATCCCGGTTCCCCATACCATGTGTTGTTGTGTCCTTGGGCAAGACACTTAACCCCGACTTGCTCCCGGTAGGACTGGAAAGCACCTTGCATGGTAGTCTGCCGCTACCGGTGTATGAATGTGTGTAGCATTCAATGTGTGTAGCGCTTTGAGATTTTCACTAATGAAAAGCGCGTTATAAATTGAATTCATTATTATTATATTATTATTAATCTGAGTAAATGTAACATTTTAAAGGAAAAATATGTTGATTCAAAATTTCACAGTGTCAACAAATCCCAAAAAAGTTGGGACAAGTAGCAATAAGTGGCTGGAAAAAGGAAATTGAGCATATAACGAACAGCTGGAAGACCAATTAACACTAATTAGGTCAATTGACAACATGATTGGGTATAAAAAGAGCTTCTCAGAGTGTCAGTGTCTCTCAGAAGCCAAGATGGTAAGAGGATCACCAATTCCACCATTGTTGCACAGAAAGATAGTGCAGCAATACCAGAATGGTGTTACCCAGCGTAAAATAGCAAAGACTTTTAAGTTATCATCATCAACCGTGCATAACATCATCAAAAGATTCAGAGAATCTGGAACAATCGCTGTGCGTAAGGGTCAAGGCCGTAAAACTCTACTGGATGCTCGTGATCTCCGGGCCCTTAAACGTCACTGCACCTCAAACAGGAATGCCACTGTCAAGGAAATAACAGAATGGGCTCAGGAATACTTCCAGAAAGCATTGTCAGTGAACACAATCCACCGTGCCATCCGCCGTTGCCAGATGAAACTCTACAGTGCAAAGAGGAAGCCATTTCTAAGCAAGCTCCACAAGCTCGTTTGCACTGGGCCAGGGGTCATTTAAAATGGAGTGTGGCAAAATGGAAGACTGTTCTGTGGTCAGATGAATCACGATTTGAAGTTCTTTATGGAACACTGGGACGCCATGTCATCCAGACCAGAGATGTGGCATGGGCAGCTTGCATGTCTGGAAAGGCACCATTAATGCAGAGAACTATGTTCAGGTTCTAGAACAACATATGCTCCATCTAGACGTCATCTCTTTCAGGGAAGACCCTGCATTTTTCAACAAGATAATGCCAGACCACATTCTGCAGCAATCACAACATCATGGCTACGTAGGAGAAGGATCCGGGTACTGAAATGTCCAGCCTGCAGTCCAGATCTTTCACCTATAGAGAACATTTGGTGCATCATAAAGAGGAAGGTGCGACAAAGAAGGCCCAAGACGATTGAACAGTTAGAGGCCTGTATTAGACATGAATGGGAGAGCATTCCTATTTCTAAACTTGAGAAACTGGTCTCCTCTGTCCCCAGACGTCTGTTGAGTGTTGTAAGAAGAAGGGGGGATGCCACACAGTGGTAAAAATGGACTTGTCCCAACTTTTTTGGGATTTGTTGACGCCATGAAATTTCTGGTAACGTAATGTCACGGTTGTTCGCTCTTTTCAGTTTTCAGGTTTTAGGAATCTTTTGTAACATGTTATCTGAATGGCTTCTGTTGAAGTCTGCTACTTACTAGGGGGTTTATTCCAGGTTCATCTTGCCCCCCTGATACGAGGATGCTATGCTGTTTCAACTGGAACAGGTGGGTCACCCGCAGCTTGTAGGCCTGAAAAGATGTGAGCTGCAGGGAGCGAGTCAGGAGCCAGATTCTACCTTCCATATACCTGGCGTACCTCTCCACGTCAGGATCCTCAGCCTCAAAACATGCCATGTTTTCCTGCAACAGCCGAAAACCTTTAGCCAAGCCCTGCCTGGTCAGTTTCTTGGGCTCTGGGCTTGGTGTAACTTCCTGATCGAGCTAGAGAAACAGATCATGGAGGAGGAGGATTCAAGATTCAAGATAAAGGAACTTGAATCTTGAATCTTGAATCCTCCTCCTCCATGATCTGTTTCTCTAGCTCGATCAGGTCCTCAGGAGACAAGTCCTCTCCATGTGATGCCAGCAGCTCTGTGACATCCTCCTCCTCGAGCTCCAAGTCCAGTGACCTGCTCATCTCCACCACGTCCTGGATGACACTGGCCATCGACTCCTGGGACACGGATAAAGCCTGAACAAACTGGGGACACCATTTTTTCCACACTCCATTCAGGCTGCTCGGCTTCACCCGATCCCAGGAGTTACCAATGTTCTTCACAGTATCCAGGATGCTGTACTTCTTCCAGAAGTCGTTCAATGTGAGCTCTTTATCTTTTTCAGTTGCCTCCAAAGCATCACTAATCACCCGTTGGAGGTAGTATGCTTTAAATGTGGAGATGACCCCTTGGTCCATGGGCTGCAAGAGCGAGGTGGTGTTAGGTGGAAGATAGATGACTTTCACATAAGGATGAAGGTCGTCCAGATGTGCAGGTGGCCAGGTGTGTGGTCCAACAGCAGCAGGACTTTAAAGGGGATGTTTTTGGAGTTGCAGAACCGCTGGACACCTGGCACAAAATAGTTGTTGAACCAGTCCTCGAAAACAGCCAGTGTCACCCATGCCTTTCGGTTTGCCCTCCATAACTGGCAGCTGACTTTTTACAATCCCCTTAGAACGCCCTAGGATTCTCAGACTGGTACACCAACATTGGTTTCAGCTTACAGTCACCAGCAGCATTCCCCCCAAACAGCAACGTAAGACACTCTTTGCCCACTTTATGGCCTGGAGCTGTTTTTTCCTCCTTAGCGATGTAAGTGCAGTCGGGCAAACGCTTCCTGAAGAGGCTAGTCTCATCCACGTTGGAACACCTGCTGGGCTGTGTACCCCTCTCCGTAATTATTTCAGCCAAAGCTTCTGGGAACTCGCGTGCTGCCTCGACATCGCCACTGCTGCTTCTCCTTGAATTTTAATGTTATGAAAATTTGCCCTTTCTTTAAAACACTGAAACCAACCACGGCTAGCCGCAAACTCCTCCCCCTCGCTCCCCTCCCCCTTCTCTGTTTTTAATGCCTCGTAGATCTGTTTTGCTTTCTCCTGTATAACCATCAGGCTAACAGGGATAAGACGTTGATTTTGATCTTCAAGCCAAAGAATCAACAGACGCTCCATCTCCACTATCAGCCCGCTACGTTTTTTGGTTATA
This sequence comes from Garcialebias charrua, assembly GCA_038048925.1. Classification (NCBI taxonomy): domain Eukaryota; kingdom Metazoa; phylum Chordata; class Actinopteri; order Cyprinodontiformes; family Rivulidae; genus Garcialebias; species Garcialebias charrua. Next base: position 112,546 of record JBBPBX010000759.1, on the reverse strand, counting down.
GCGGTGGCTTTCATCGGCGCTGAACCCTTCACATGCTCCAGGATTCGAGCTCTGTCATTCATTATTGTTCCGACTGTCGAACGCGCCAAGCCAAGTTGGTGACCTATCTCAGTAGGTGTTTCTCAGTAGGTGACATTTTAGACTCCATCGCTCCTCTTCGGTTTAAATCCACCAAACCAAGCGCTGAGCCGTGGTTAAACGATGCCACGCGTACTCTCCAGAAACTATGTAGGAAAGCGGAACGACAATGGAAGAGAGACAAACTTCCTTCATCCTTAAAATTTCTGAGAAAGTGCTTTAAAAATTACCAGAGATCTGTCAAAGAAGCGAAATGTCTATTTTTATCTGGTTTGATTTCAAATAATTGCCATTGTCCTAGAGTGTTATTTAACACTATTAATTCTGTTATAAATCCAACTGTGCGTATTCTACCAGATGCCACAGCCACAAACTGTGAAAACTTTTTAAAATTCTTCCAGGATAAAGTGGCCTCAGTCAGACAGATCACTGGTCCTGTTGCTCCTGACTACTCTGTTGTCTCTGTAGCTCCGGTTGTGTTTGAACAGTTTCAACCAGTGTCTCTTGCCACTCTCACTGATGTTGTTCAACACTTAAAGATCACCAATTGCCCTCTGGACTTTCTTCCATCCAGGTTTTTAAAAGAGGTTTTTAATTCTGTGGGTTTCTGTGTTTTAACACTTTTAAACTCCTGCCTTCGTTTAGGAATTGTCCCTGCTGCATTTAAACATGCTGTAGTTAGGCCCCTTCTTAAAAAACCTCACCTGGACCCATCAATTTTATCTAATTTTAGACCTATTTCTCATCTGCCTTTTTTATCTAAAGTTTTAGAAAAAATTGTTTTTATGCAGTTACAACCTGTTTTGGAAAATCATGGTATTTTTGAAACATTTCAGTCTGGTTTTAGATCCCGTCACTCTACTGAATCAGCCTTGTTAAAAGTCCATAATGACATTTCCATGTCCATGGATGCCAAGTGTCCCGTTGCACTGGTGTTGCTGGACCTCACAGCTGCATTTGATACAGTAGACCACACTGTCCTTCTATCTCGCCTACAACGTTATGTTGGAATTTCTGGTACAGCACTGAAGTGGTTCACTGCCTACTTGACCAACAGAACATTCTCTGTCATGTTGGACACTCTTTCTTCCTCCACTGCCGTTCTTTCTTGTGGTGTGCCACAGGGTTCTATTCTTGGTCCTCTCCTCTTCTCACTGTACATGCTGCCTCTTGGATCAGTAATAGCCAGACATAATTTTTCTTTTCACTGCTATGCTGATGATGTGCAAATTTATCTACCAATGAAACCCAAAAACAGTAATCTTCTCACTCCCTACTCTGATTGTATTAACGACATTAAACAGTGGCTTCACCGTAATTTTTTGTTTTTAAACGAAGGAAAGACAGAATGCATCTTCTTCGGCGATGATGCTCCCTGTAACTTTGGTGCTCTAACTTCCAAATGCAGACCAACAGTTAAAAACTTGGGGGTGACATTTGACAAGGACTTAAAATTTGATAAACACATAGCGTCTGTAGTCAAGGCCTGTTTTTATCAATTACGTCTTTTATACAAAGTTAAACCTTTTTTAAATCGTTTTGATTTAGAAAAGGCCATTCATGCTTTTATCACCTCAAGACTTGACTACTGTAATTCCCTGTATGCGGGAATCTCCCAATCCTCCATTAGACGCCTTCAATTGGTCCAAAATGCTGCAGCTAGACTTTTAACCAACACTTCCAGACGTGAACACATTACCCCTGTTTTATTTTCTCTCCATTGGCTTCCAATTGATTTTAGAATTAAATTCAAAATTTTATTATTCACTTTTAAAGCACTCAATGGTCTTGCCCCACTATATTTGACTGATCTCGTAACTGTCCGTGAATATAGGAGAACACTGAGATCATCTAATACATTTCTCCTGTCCATCCCAAAGTCCAACTACAAACGTTGGGGTGACCGGGCCTTTTCTGTCGTTGCACCCAGTCTCTGGAATAAGCTACCTCTGGACTTGCGCTCCATCACTCATATGGAGTCTTTTAAATCTAATCTTAAAACCTTTTTATTCAGGCAGGCTTTTAATACCTAGTACAGTAGTTCTTTGACATTCTTGTTAGGTCTTAATTGTTGTTAGGTCTTAATTGTTTTTAATTTTTAACTGGCTGTTTTTTATTGTTATTTTTGATTGTTTGTTTTATTTCTGTATTGTTCAGCACTTTGTGCACCTTCTGGCTGCTGAAAAGGGCTCTATAAATAAAGATTGATTGATTTCTCCTTTATCTGCCCGCTTAATTATATCAAGCTTTATCTCCATCGTGATCGCTTTTCTTTTCTTAGGCCCTGTTTACACGGACACTGTGTGGGGGAAACGGAACTTATGGGCATGTTAATTAGTTTAAAAGTTTTGCGTTGACACGGATCTGCTCGAATCTCCCCCCTCCCTCATGCCCCCCCCTTACACCCACTGCGCATGCGTGCTGCTGAACCTTCACCCACTGCGCATGCGTGCTGCCTCACTCTGCTGGCAGTCTGCTACTTTCTTTTGTGCTAAAAGTTGAGCTAACAACAAGTTAACAATAAGTTAAAGCTGGATTTTGGATAAGAGTCGACAGATTTGACACCAAGCGGGACCTCTTCATCTAACAAGCTGCACACCAGACGCTGAGTGGACTGTGGACCAGAACCGAGTGACGATGAGGTCTGACTTTCCTCCGTGATAAACAGCTGACTTACAGCAGGTAAATCAACGTTCTTAATATAATGTTTGCTTGTGTTTACTTTGATCACACAACAACGGAGTTTTTATTTATTTATTTATTTCTGCCAGGTGGAGAAGCTGTCGTTACAACAGGCTGATGGTTCTGAGGTTCTGATGGGGTCCAGATGAACACACAGCAAGAGTCCAGTTCATTAACGTAGTTACAGTTCGGTTCACGTGTTTTAATAGTGTTCAGTTTAATTCTCAGTGTTTGTGTTGTAAAGTTTGTGGTGCTGAATAAATAAATAAATAAAAAATAAACCTGGTGTCTTCATTTTCACAGCACGTTACGCACTGTTTAAAAAATGTAACAAGTCCAGATAGATACTGTAGTTCAGATAAATTTATACATCTCCCACGCTAACATAAATACTTGTTAAACTGTTATATTGAGCAGCGTGACACGTGAAATGTCAGCCTGCCCTAGACTGTCCGCGCATGCGGGCTGCACGCATGTGGTTGACACAAAAGCTCCACGGGAGATGTTTACATTATCAGCGGGGGGTCAGCGAAAAACTTCCACCTTGAGAGCAGGATCAGGAAAGTATCGGAGTCAAAGAGGGGGGCCAGCAGCGTCGTGTAGGCGATAAGCAAAGTCGCAAAGAGAAAGTAGCAGTTACACTCAAAATACGCGCCGTGTAAACTGGACCTTAGCCGCGCTCCCATCCGAAGACTCCTCTTTTCACTTTGGGGCCATTGCAAAGTTAGCAAACACGTGTTCACCTCTAAAAATAAATCGCTGTTCTATTTTGTCTCTTGTCTCCACACTCTACGCTGATCCCGCTGCTCCGTTAACTTTAAATACAGTTAGAATCTGTATCACTCCGCCTTTGTCCTTTGGGGGGAACAGTACGCCTGTACCCATCCACCACTGTAAATTTCCATTGTCACGGTTGCAAAGGTACACCCGCCCCCCCTCCCACTCTCCCCCGACACTACGCAGCTCCGCTGTAAATTTCCATTGTCATGGCCTGCTAAGGTACAGGTAGATACAGGTTTTAATACATTTCATATTCCCATCTAGGAAAGTAGCCCCGGTACTGTTGAAGAGCTCAAATCCTAAGAATGGGACTTTTTTTATTTATTTTTTTATTATATGCTACAATTTTTTACTTCCACCATTTTATATGATTTTGTTCCATTGTAGAGCAAATATGGGTTTATCGGAGTTACAAATAATTGTATTGTTTTCCTTTACGTTTTACACAATGCTCCGAGTCCAACCTTTTTAGGAATTGTATCAGTAGATAAAACTAAATGTGTAAAATCAAAACATCTGAACACCTTGCAGCTAGTCAAGTGACAATTAATTTGTACCAATAATGCCAAACTACAACATATTATATGTCAAGACAAAAATCACATGGAAATAGCTGGGATTTCTGTTAATCCGTTTATTTTTCTTCTCTCTATTAGTGTCATGTTTTTATTTTTTAATAAATAACCTAGCAAGATGCTGTGTGAGGGAAAGTGTTCACCTTTATCCACAAGGAGGCAGTGTTAAAACTCGTTCAACACCAGACACAAGGGCAAAACACAACAAATATTTGCATTAATTATGGTTAAAATGTCCTTTTTGCCTCTCTTTTTTTAGCATAGTGCAAAAAAAGAAGTATGGTATACTTTGGTTGTTGCAAAAATATGAAAACAAATTATTTTCAAATGCAAGAGTTCCAATATTTACTGATGCCATATGAATCGGTCCAGCCTTATTAATCAAATAAGGTCTTGTTTCCTCCTCTGGCTCTTTTTGCAAATATTTATCTTCCTGTCATCAAACCCCCACCCCCGCCAAGACGTTCTGTCCATCACCTTACAGGAACAGTGAAGAGGACAAAGTTTTAACCTGAAGAGTAAGTTTAAAATATGCAATAGGGCATATATATATATATGCCCAATATATATA
>JBBPBX010000759.1:91660-107194 GCA_038048925.1 Garcialebias charrua | reverse complement strand
ATATATATATATATATATATATATACATCTATCAGTCTGACACTCTTGATCATTTTAAAAGTCCACTGAAGGTCTGTTTATTTCACTAAAGTTTACAGACAGTAAATATCTTACCTGTATATTTGTAGATAACTCATTGAATGACCTCATTTTAGAGAGATGCAGTTTAATTTTAAATCGATTGACGAGCTAGCGGTGGACTCTTTAATAAAGTGGATGACGGCAGTCAAAAGACAACTAAACCTCAATGTCCTGTGATTTATGTAAATTCAGCCTTATAAACTTTTACATCAACAGTTTACAGTAGTCCCTCGCTACTTGGTGGTTCAACATTCGCGGTTTTTCAACAATTGTCAAGTTTAATATTACTCACGTGATTGATATGTATGGGCTAAAAAGATAACGAAAAAAATACTTCGGACCGGTGCCGCCATTTTGTAGTTTTCTTTCAATAAGCCTACACTGTAAGGCCAGTCAAAAGAACTACACTACCCAGAAGCCAACAGTGCTTCCGGCCGCTGCTTTCTGCTGAAACAGAGGGAAAGTTTTGCAATGCAAATCTACGCTATCTAGCTCACAGAACTGGCAGGAAAGTTGCAAATAATACTGAAGCTTCCTGAAACTCAATTATCCACGTGCACATCAGCCTGGATGGGGTGGTGGGCTTCGTCGCTGCAGGGCAGGTCTGCTGAACTGGAACCAAGAAGGACCGGAACTGAGCTGCTGTTCTGCAGAGCTGATGAGTAAAATCTTGCAGTACTGTACAGTACATATACATATGTTATATGTAACATAGCCTACGTACAGGTTTCTCTTGTAAATGAGTCCTCGTGGCTCAATGAGACTAACATAAAGCTTGAAAAAAACTGTTAAAAATTATGTAATTTTAAGAGTTTAGAACATTGCAAGAGCGTGGGAAGGGTTTATAAAGCCTTAAAATGTATATACGGTAAATACAAAATTAAATACAGCATTCTTACTTTGCAGTTTTTCACCTATCGCAGGGTTGTGTAACCCCCGCGATAACCAAGAGACTATATTACAGTTATTTACATGGAGTTCTGTGGTTATTTACAACTGCAAAGAGCAGCAGCAACTAGCTGTAGCACCTCTGGGGCATGTCCTGAAATGTAGCTTTTAGTTTGTAGCTATAGCCTTTTATTTTTTAGACTTTTAGTTAGCCGTGTTATTTTTAGTTTTTAGCTAACATTTTGTACATTTAGATTTAGCTAGCTTTTTGATATTTTTATGTTTTAGTCAAATTTGTCTTATTTTTTAGTTTTTAGCTACCCTTTTGCTAGTTGACTTTTTAATACTTTCACCTAGCACCCTGATGCATGCTCAATAATCCAGGTAGAAAAATCTAAAAAAGCTAAGTCTGGTCCTCTGGACATTCAAAAAACAAAACAAAACAAAGCAAAAATATTGTAGAAACGTTTCGTCTTTCATCCGAAAGACTTCCTCAGTCTGAGATGCTGTATTCAGCTCAGTCTTATAAATAGCACCCTCTCACAGTGGATCAACCAGTTTGCTACTGACAGCTGAAACCAACTGCTCACATGATCAAGGAGGACCATCAGCCTAACGATGGATCATTAGCACCCTGATGCTTTTACCTAGCCTTTTGCTTTTTTTTTTTTTTTTATCTTTCAGCTAGCCTTTTGCAACTAGCCTTTTGCTTTTAGTTATGCTTTCATTACGTTTACCTTTTGGCTAGACTTTTATTACTTTTAGCATTTATCTGGTCTTGTGTTCTGCATGGTTTAGCTTTGAGCTATACTGCTTGTTTTAGTTCCAACAGCTCAGTTTCAGCGTCTTCAACGTTTCAGCAGTTGTTTAGCTCTCAGTGTTCACACTGCATTTTCACAGGAATGTCTGTATCTCTGTGGTCTCCCTTTATCAGAATCAGCTGCTAGTTTTTGGAACTAAAACACTTCTCAATGAGGAGACCAACAGTCGGCTCTGACTACTTCCTGCAGCAACTCCACTGAGACTTGATGCTTCAGCACCGTCACTCATTCTTTTTTGGAGGGACAATCCTCTGTACGTTTATGGCGGGACGATGGAGACTCGGCAGTTGCCATTCGTCCGTGAGGTTTCAGGTTCTGACTGCGGCGCTTCTGCAGGCTCATGTTTCCAAATTCTGTGCTGCTCAGTAGGTCTTAAAGACTGAAATGTGACCTTGACTCTGTGGTGTGAAGGTTCACCAGATTCAACGGGATCCAGAACGATAAAACTTTACAAATTTAATTTAAAGTCCTTTTTTTTTTTTAGCTCCTACCTTCACAAGAGCTGAACAACCCAGGGTGTGTGTCTCAGTTTGGACCAGTGTCCTCAAAATAGACAAGACATGGAATATGCTGTGTAATTGTAAGCGTTCGTCTTTCAGATGCTACAAAATACTGAACATATTCATTCATGGAGCTATGCTGGCGCGATGTCCTGAGACATTTAATTTATGGCTGCTATTATGAAACGTCAGAAGGATTTGGTTTATGACACATCAGTCACAGAATGCCATTTATGAAACACAAGTCGCCCAAATGATGGCCGTGCGCCAGTAATTATTGTTAGGCCGACTTTCTGTGCTATACCGGGCTTTTAGGTCGAGGGTTTTGAGATTTATGAGCGAGCTGAAAGACGGTATAGATATTGTTTCAACTTTCAAAGAATTCATCCGAATGATCACTTCATCAGGGGTAAAACAATTTCTACGCCACCCGAAAAACTAAAAGTCTGACGTGGAGTACAACTAAGGCAGTTTTAGCATAAATTATATTTTATAATTTTTTAATCAGAAAACCCAAAGATTATGAGTAGAAAACGTATTATTCAAGTGATTTAACTCAATTCCAAGTTTATATGAATAATGAAAAATGTAGCAGGGAAACTAATCTGATTGTTTTATGTACTATGTAGCCTATAACTAGAAAAAAAAACACAGCTAAAATGTACTCAGGCGTATATACTCATAAATAATCACAATAATTATATTGACTAGTTTTTTATTATTTGCACAGTTTTATTACATGTGTGATGCTTTAGCGCAGTGTTTTTCTAAGTGGGGGCGCTAGCGGGGTCCCAGAAAGCTGGAGCGAATAAGATCAACGCAAAAATGAAAAATAATGGTAAATGGTAAATGGAGCTTACTTATAAAGCGCTTTCCAGCCCCCTTTGAGGGGCCCCAAAGCGCTTCACAGTACCAACCATCCATCCGTTCATACACACATTCATACACCGGTAGCGGTAGACTGCCTTGCAAGGCGCTGCCAGTCCTACCGGGAGCAACTTGGGGTTAAGTGTCTTGCCCAGGGACACAACGAGGTATGCCGTGACCGGGGATCGAACCCGAGACTTTCTGGTCCTGAGCCGGCTGCCCTGCCTTTACACCATCTCGGCCTCATAATAATAATACGTAATGATAAAAATTGCCCACTAGGGCAATCTTTATCTGTCATTTCCAGATAAACATGCTTGAGAGCGGTTAGATTTCTTTTGCTTTGTTCTTCTGGTCAGCACTTTATTTAAAAGTCGATTTATTTTCAGCGGGAATATAATACATTGTTTAAAACATGTTAGTTAATAACATTTGTATGCTCAGCAGCTGTAATAATTAATTGAATAGTATATTGAATGAAAGTTAAAACATTCTAAAAGTTGATGTTTCTTTACATATTTTGTATTGTTTGTGGGTTTGCGAGAGGGGCCTCGGCCAGAAGCTATTGCTGTTTGGGGGCCATGGCATGGAAAAGTTTGATAACCCCTGTTTTAGCGTACGNATCCTCTCAAACTGGTAAAATCCTAGAGGGCAAATAAAAGCAGTTTTTTCTTTGTCCTCTTCCTTCATAGCAATTTGATAATAGCCGCTCCTCAAGTCTAAGACTGAAAACCACCGACTACCAGAAAGGCAGTCAAGCGCTTCATCGATACGGGGCGTGGTGTATTGGTCGGGCACAGTTCGACTGTTAAGTGTCCGGTAATCAACACACATCCTTACATCTCCATTCTTTTTTCTCACAATTACAATGGGAGATGCATATGGGCTTTTAGACTCTTTAATTATTCCTGCAGCTAGCAGTTTCTGTATATGACAGCGTACATCATTAATATCTGCAGGAGTGATGCGTCTGGAGCGCTCTCGAAATGGGCGGGGATCTGACAGTCTAATTGTGTGCTCCACCTCTTTAGCGAGTCCTACATCCAGCTCATCTAGAGAAAAGACAGATGCTCGTTCAGATAGCTTTTGACAAAGTCTTTGCTTCCATTGGGCTGGGACGGGGGACTCTCCAAAATGTATCAGACTTGTATCGAATCTTGAATTTACACTGTTTTGTTTGGAAACTGTTGTGACAACATCAGTAACACACAGACATCCCACAACAGTGCCAGCTGGAACTGTTATGTCTCTCAAGGATTCATTCTGGAACAATAAGGTCAGTTGGTTCACATCCACAGCATTACTTGGAATAACCATGGCTTGTAGCAGTACACCAACAGGAAGGGGATTTATGGTTGAAGACTCCACCACCAAAATGTCATCAGGAAGAGGCTTCTCCACATCCACTCTGCAAGATGCTTTACAGTTACTCCCAGCAGGAAATGTCAGGTCCCCAGGACCCTCCCATTTTATATATCCAATCTCTTCATTCTCCTCTTTTAAATCCAAATTCCTTTCTGCACCTCTAGGCAGAAAACTGTGTATTCTTAATGTCTGAACAGATGCCTCAGATGTTTCCTCACACAGCTGAGCCAAGCGTTTTGGAAGATTGGCTTTTGCATTGGTGCCAATAATGACAGGGGTTTGGTCTGGGCCAGGTGGATCTGGACAAATCAAAGCAAGGACTGACAAAGTAGTTGGAGCTCCAGCCACTTTCTTGGGAAACTCCATATCCACTATCACATAACCGAGATATGGGTAGCTGGAATCACTCAAACCCCATATGTCTAGTTTACTGACAGGTTGAATGGTTGTGTCAGACAGGTACTTCCTGTACCAGGATTCAAAGATGATACTGACCCGGTCTTAAAGACTGAAATGTGACCTTGACTCTGTGGTGTGAAGGTTCACCAGATTCAACGGGATCCAGAACGATAAAACTTTACAAATTTAATTTAAAGTCCTTTTTTTTTTTTAGCTCCTACCTTCACAAGAGCTGAACAACCCAGGGTGTGTGTCTCAGTTTGGACCAGTGTCCTCAAAATAGACAAGACATGGAATATGCTGTGTAATTGTAAGCGTTCGTCTTTCAGATGCTACAAAATACTGAACATATTCATTCATGGAGCTATGCTGGCGCGATGTCCTGAGACATTTAATTTATGGCTGCTATTATGAAACGTCAGAAGGATTTGGTTTATGACACATCAGTCACAGAATGCCATTTATGAAACACAAGTCGCCCAAATGATGGCCGTGCGCCAGTAATTATTGTTAGGCCGACTTTCTGTGCTATACCGGGCTTTTAGGTCGAGGGTTTTGAGATTTATGAGCGAGCTGAAAGACGGTATAGATATTGTTTCAACTTTCAAAGAATTCATCCGAATGATCACTTCATCAGGGGTAAAACAATTTCTACGCCACCCGAAAAACTAAAAGTCTGACGTGGAGTACAACTAAGGCAGTTTTAGCATAAATTATATTTTATAATTTTTTAATCAGAAAACCCAAAGATTATGAGTAGAAAACGTATTATTCAAGTGATTTAACTCAATTCCAAGTTTATATGAATAATGAAAAATGTAGCAGGGAAACTAATCTGATTGTTTTATGTACTATGTAGCCTATAACTAGAAAAAAAAACACAGCTAAAATGTACTCAGGCGTATATACTCATAAATAATCACAATAATTATATTGACTAGTTTTTTATTATTTGCACAGTTTTATTACATGTGTGATGCTTTAGCGCAGTGTTTTTCTAAGTGGGGGCGCTAGCGGGGTCCCAGAAAGCTGGAGCGAATAAGATCAACGCAAAAATGAAAAATAATGGTAAATGGTAAATGGAGCTTACTTATAAAGCGCTTTCCAGCCCCCTTTGAGGGGCCCCAAAGCGCTTCACAGTACCAACCATCCATCCGTTCATACACACATTCATACACCGGTAGCGGTAGACTGCCTTGCAAGGCGCTGCCAGTCCTACCGGGAGCAACTTGGGGTTAAGTGTCTTGCCCAGGGACACAACGAGGTATGCCGTGACCGGGGATCGAACCCGAGACTTTCTGGTCCTGAGCCGGCTGCCCTGCCTTTACACCATCTCGGCCTCATAATAATAATACGTAATGATAAAAATTGCCCACTAGGGCAATCTTTATCTGTCATTTCCAGATAAACATGCTTGAGAGCGGTTAGATTTCTTTTGCTTTGTTCTTCTGGTCAGCACTTTATTTAAAAGTCGATTTATTTTCAGCGGGAATATAATACATTGTTTAAAACATGTTAGTTAATAACATTTGTATGCTCAGCAGCTGTAATAATTAATTGAATAGTATATTGAATGAAAGTTAAAACATTCTAAAAGTTGATGTTTCTTTACATATTTTGTATTGTTTGTGGGTTTGCGAGAGGGGCCTCGGCCAGAAGCTATTGCTGTTTGGGGGCCATGGCATGGAAAAGTTTGATAACCCCTGTTTTAGCGTACGGTCATTGCATTATAAATTGTAGCAGTATCTAATTAGAGTCAACTCTGTCTGTTAGCTAAATTTCTTGTGTACTATTGCACAAATTAACACTCGCAGGAAACAATCAATGGATGTGCTTCTACAACTACCGTATTTTTCGGAGTATAGGTCGCACCTTTTTATCATTTTTTTCATGGCCTGCGACCTATACTCAGGTGCGACCTATATATGGCTTTTTTTTTAATTAAATAAGCTGATTTGTAATCATTTATTAACAAAAATTAAACTGAGACACACTCTTACAATAATGTCCAGCTAACAAATATATATATTTTTAGGTGTTTATCCTGCTAAAATTATTCATTTATTAAAGAAAAGTTCAGCTCAGACACATATTTGCTATAATTTTTTATCAAACAATTAATTGTTTTTAAGTGTTAATCTTCTTAAAAGCCTTGCTGTGCGCTCCTGTGGAAGAGACATTTGCAGCAGAGCTAAACATGGTCCACATTTTGACGTAGGTGCGACCTATACATGGATTTTTCCAATTCTTTGGCAATAATTTGATGGTGCGACCTATACTCTGGTGCGACCTATACTCCGAAAAATACGGTAGACAGTTTTGAAGTCAATCCAATTAAAGATGGCTGCCACAGCCAACTGACCTTAGAAAACACAACTATGCTTTTCTTTCAATCCATTTTACAGCTTTGCTAAAGTGTGGTAGTAGCTGAGAGTCCTTCACAACTCTGAGTATGATCGTGCATAACGTTTTCAGTCTAAAAGTCTGAAATGAAACGTGGTGGGAGATGTGCACTCCTTTAAGTTACGCCATGTCTTTTATTTAGCAGTGCTATTGAAAACTAATTTCTAACTCTGTGCACCTGAAGCATCCAGAGTTAGCTCCGACTGATCTTGATCCATCTCCTCTAAATGAGACTCCGTGCTGCATTCGACACCTCAAGTTTCCCAATAAAACCTCTTTGCATCAAAACGCAGCCCAAGTAAAAACACTGTTGAGCAACAGGCTGGCTTTTCTTCTCAGGTCTCTGGTGGTTTGTACGTTGCGGCTTTAAGTGTGTGGAATGCTGCGAACAGCCGGGCTCTCCTCAGCCCCAAGTGGATGACACAACTCAAGCATGTCTTCAAACAGCCATTTTCTCCCAATACCTGAAGGTTAGGCTCAAGCTTGAGTGAAGGGGCTGAGCATTTGGACATGAAAATGCAGCAGAGCTGTGACTGTGCCACGGCCCGCAGCACAGTGTCACCTGCTCTATTTATAGCCCGTGAGGATTTCTGGATTCAGAGACTCAGCTGCCACTTCTATTCTTACTATTAGCTAATGCTGTAACACGTAACCTGCTAACACCAACTCTGGAGCTTCTTTATCCACAGCCTCATTATGTCCTCCTCACTACCATACTTATTATTGCTCACAGCCCAAAGGCAAAGGTTTTGTCTCTTGAACCACTAGACAGCTTTTAATGAATTGTGGAAAAAATTAGCCACTGGATGTTCACCAAGTAAAACTACTGTCATGGATCTGGTCAGCTGGACTTTTAACACAATTAAGAACCCTCATGCCCCGCTGAGATGCAGGCGGTAAGATACGTCAGGGATCCGTGGGGAGTTTGGGAGCTGATGGGCCTTTCCTTATTGTCACAGGAGGACGCCAAAAATGTTTATATAATTGGAACCATAATAGCAAGGTTTCTGCCTTTTTAGGCTCCAGATATACATACATATATATATATATATATATATATATATATATATATAGATATTCCTATGTTATCAGCTATTGAAGAAGATGGCGGCAGCAGCAGTTTTGGCCATGGCCAAACTGCCGAGTCTGTGTGAAAGTTTTGGTTCGTGCTTCGAGTAGTGAAAGTCAGCTGATTTACGAGCTAAACCGTGAGATGGAGGCGATTTGTGAGAATCGCAGGCCACCTGCGGCTTCTGGGACTCGCCAGCATGTTGGGGACGACCAAGGGGCTCATAAGCACGGATCAGTGGAATGTCTACAAATCTGTCCATTTTGGATCAAAAGTACCAGCAGGGCTCAAGGCTGACAAGAAAAAAACAGTCTGCCTGAAAAATCAACAATTGTGGCTTATCTGAATCTGACTCTCCCGTTTGGCCTCGAAGTAGGCTGTCATATCAAATTTCCCCTGGGATATGTATAAACTAAGGAAAAGCTTTGTCTATGTCTGAAAGATTGTGTTGGATGTAGAACCAGTCAACTGTTGGAGTCAACCCATTTCAAGATGGCCTCCGCAGCTAATTGACATTAGCCAACACTAAAATGGTTATAGTACGGTAAGTTTTACAGATGCTTAGCTAGAATTTCATGTGCTCGTAGCCGAGAGACCTTCACAGCACAAACTGAGCGTGACGTCTTGTGACGTGGAATGTTTGCACATTATTCTCAAGGTTTGACATAAGCAGCTTTAATAATTCATCTTCACAAGTTGATTTTTGTCTAAAACTCTGGCCTGAAAGGTTTGAGGTGATAGTTATTCATTTAAGGAATGCATGGCTTTAATAAAATCGTTGGCTGTCAGAGAGGCTTTCAGCGTGCCCATTTTTATACGAGTCTCGAAGAATGCAAACATTTTATCTCTGCTTGTTTGGATGTCAGCGAGTGTGACCTCGGAGTGTCCACATGCAAAAACAAAGAACAAGAACCAGAACAACTTTTACTGGCAGATGACTTTAGGTCAGAGGTCATAAAGGGAGGGGGTCATGCTACACGAGAAAACCCAGTTTACAGACGCACAAAGAACAGCTCCATAAGAAAACATGTCCCATCTTTACATGTTGAGGTGACGAACCCGTCCCTCTCAGTTTCCTTGGCGTGCAAGTCAGCAGGGACAGACTTAAAAGTTGCGTAAGTTGCTTCACTCCCGGTGCTTAACACTTGTAAAGAGCTGGGAACATGAAAGTTCAAGTGTGGTAAAGGGAGGGGTGGATGGGTTAGGGAGGTACATGGTGATCCCTCAGCCGGGGCACAAGGGCGTGACGAGTTAGCACGGCAGTCATAGAGACGGGTGTCCTGACTGTGCAGGGCTTTTTTCATGGCAGGAGCCCCCGCGTGCACGAGCTACTTACACTTCAGCGACAGTCGGAGGCGGAAGATGGAGGGGAGCGAGGCAGAAACCTTATCCTTCTGGGATATTGAGTTAAATGTCACTGCTGCGCCCTGAGGGAGACACTGACAGGCAGACCCCTATCGCAGCCCCCGAAATCTCAGAGGTCAGAGCTGCTGTACGACAGCTGAGGCCCCAGAGAGAGACACGACGAAACGGAGAACTGGCACAACAGAACAAATATAAAAACGTTTTAGCAGGTCTGGGAATAAAAGAAGCGTGTATATCTGGAGCCTAACTATAATCTTTGTCTTGTCTCACATTTGATCCCTTTACAGACTGAACTCCACATTTAACATGAAACCTCTCCGGCAAACACTGAAACTGTCTTAATGTTTTAAAATACACATTATTAAAGTATTGCTTGTTTCATATTTCTGGCAGTACAGTACTTTCTGAGAACAGACGGCGCTCAGCAGCAGGTGGCCCCAAGCAGCTGAGCTGAAGCTCCACAAAAACCAGCTTCTTATTTTAGAAATTGTCTATGGAGGAGCAGCCGAAGGTGTTTGTGCCACAAATAAGTTGAAACTGTGTACGGTGTAAATAAGAGCCCCTAATGTTTAATTGTATATACCGTAAACAGAAAGACTCGTAAGTGATTTAACAATTTTAAACATTTTTATTAGACAGCTGGAGAGTTTTTCAGCACTTTTTTTTATCAGCTATGTTAGAACTGGGGAAATTACAGGTAGTCCCCGACTTACGAGCGCATCGACATACGAGGTTCCGGACTTACGAGCTCACTAACGAACAGTAAAGTTGTACAGAACATACAGAAAATACAGCACTTTTATGTGTTTTTAGATGGAAGTGTGTTAGCTAACAGTTTGTAAACAAGTTTCTGAGCATGTTTATGAACTAGTATGTACGTTTGTGTTGAAAAACGAGTGTTCGTAGTAGCGCTAGCATACATTTTCCGACTTACGACCGAAAATCCGGACTTACGAGCGACATGTGTTTCGGGTTCCGACATACGAGATTTCGTGTTACGAGCACCTCGCAGGAACGGAACTCGCTCGTAAGTTGGGGACTACCTGTGCATTGTTTGCCAAAATTTATGCTGAAATTCACAGAAGCTAAAACTGAGTTATAAAAGGTACACAGAGGTGAGAATGAGCTAAAACAGTTGCTAAATGCTAAGACAAAACAATGCTACACTTGGCTAAAAAATAGTTAAAAGAGACAAACATTTGCAAAAACTCATGGTAAAATAAATAACACTAGCTAAAAGTAGCAAAACAAGTAACAACGCTTAAATCAGAAGGAAAGAAAAAAAAACTAGCTAAAATTAGCAGCACAGAAGCTAAAGCTTTAGTTCAGTGCAGTCTCTGTGGAAACTTGATCCAAAAAAAGATGATGATAATATTTAAAAAATTGCAAAGAGTTCAATGGGACATTTTGACTAGACAAACTCGAGTTTAAACATTTCTGGTTGCTGAAGTTTTTCCATCTTTTGTTGTTTTCCTTCTTTGTCCCAATCATTGCAGTTTATTGTGCACTACAGCTCATAAACATTGATAACCAAAGTCGTGAGTCATGCAGGTTCAATCAGCCGAGAGCTCAGAAAACAACGAGCTGCAGGTTTAAGATCCAAAACGGGAACGGAAAACAATTAAATTTGACTCATAATTTGTTTTCTCACATTGCTGCACAGCAGCTAAAAGAAAGAAAAAAAACAACAACTAAACTTTGTGGAATTGTGTACTTTTAACAGATTTTAATTGAATTGTGTGTCTTTAAGGCACATTTGTGGTATAGCACTGAAAAAATTTGCTCGTTTGCCAAACAAAATAAAGATTTTAAAGCAAATGGTTGAATTTTATATTTTGTGAAAATGCAACATGAGCGCAGAGTTACCGGTAAAGAAGCTGCACTGAGTCCATTCATCCATTATCTTTACCCGCTTCTTCATGTTCGGGTTGCAGGGGTCACTGGTGCCCATGTCCAGCAGTCACTGAGAGGTGGAGGACACCCTGGACAGGTCTCCAGTCCATCACTGGGATACATAGAAACAACAAGACAAACAACCATTCACTGTCTCTCACTAGAGTTACCAATCAGCCTAACATGCATGTTTTTGGTCTGTGGGAGGAAACTATCTGGAGAAAACCCACACATGCACGGAGAGGACATGCAAACTCCACTCAGGAAGGAAAAAAATATATATATATTCTAGCTACATGTTGAAAAACACTAGCAAAAGATTAACTAAAAGTTAAATGCAGCAAAAAGCTAGCTAAAACCAAAAGTATCAAAGTGCTTACATGGCCAAAGCATGGGTAAAATCAGCAGAAGGTTAGCTAAAATAGTACAGTTTTAGCTAAAGTTAGCTAAAGACAAAAATTAGCTTAGCAAAACAAGAAACGGAGCCCGTGTATGCTGAAGCAGATTACAACAAGAACAATGTTTTTAAAGAATCAAAGAGATAAGACTTAGTGTATTTCTTCAGGCAAACTAGTTTTTTAAAATAATTACATGTTTAAAAAAGTATAAAACTTACAGTATGAGCTGAACATTTAATACATGAATGGTTAAATGTGTGAAGCAGATGGCCATGCCTCAACCGTTTTATTATTTTATTTAATGACGTTTATTTGTGCCCAGGGCTTAATTTTTAAGATATGAGGTCCAAAACCAGGCAGAGTACAAGTGATAATTTAGAGGTAACAGAGAAGGAATGAACATTTTGTTTGTTTTCAGGGGAGAATGTGTTGTACATTGAGGAGCCAAAGCTCTCTGAAATGATGACACTGCGGTGAAAATGTTTACCTGCTAACAAGTTTGACTGATTTGATTCAAAAATCAAAACTCACTCAGGAAAGTCAGCATCTACTTTTATTTCCCATCATTTTAAACACTGATGTTTGATATAGTTGACATAAAGACAATAAAAATGTTTGCTGGCTGTGATGCCTGTAGATCAGGGGTCACCAGCCTTTTCGAAACTGAGAGCTACTTCGTGGGTACGGAGTCATACAAAGGGTACCAGTTTGATAAACTCTTCAGAAATAACAAAGCGTAAATTGAAAAAAAAAAAGTATTTTAAGAACATATTTTAAGACCATATTTTTAAGATAGACATTTTAAAATATACAGGTTTTCCCCGACTTACGAGCGAGTTCCGTTCCTACGAGTCGCTCGTAAGACGAAAATGCGTACGTCGGAACCCGAAACACGTGCCGCTCGTAAGTCCGGATTTTTGGTCGTAAGTCGGAAAATGTATGCTAGCGCTGCGCCGAACACCCATTTTTCAACACAAACGTACATACTGGTTCATAAACATGCACAGAACGTTGTTTACAAACGGTTAGCTAACACACTTTCATCTAAAAACACCAGTGCTGTATTTTCTGTATGTTCTGTACAACTTTACTGTTCGTAAGTCCGGAACCTCGTATGTCGATGACGTCGTAAGTCGGGGACCCCCTGTATAGAAATACAAACAAAGAATAACTGAATAAAATGACATTTTAAATGCAGCTTAGTAGGGAGTTCTGCTATTTTTAGAACAGGTCCGAGGGTACCCCAAATAGTCCTTGGGTGCACCCGGGTGCCCGCGGGCACCATGTTGGTGACCCCTGCTGTAGAGACTGTTGATTATTAGCTGCAGCGTAAAGGCCTGTCAGACCTCCCGACCAGCAGGCTGTTTGCTGCTCTTCAAACAAACAATAAATCAACAGATCTACAGTTTTCCCTTTCAATTGTTGCTTTTACCAAAAGAATCCACTCGGTGGTGTTTGTTTCCATAGATAAGACTAAGTCAGTGCTCCAGTTTCACCACAAGAGGCCATTGTGCAGCACCAGTTTATTGTACTGTACCTCCACTAAAGCTGGGCCGCATCCCTTTGAAACATCTGCTTCCGCATAAAAAAACAAATAAATAATAAAACCTGATCCTCCTGCATCTTCTCATCTGCGGCGTGATACGACGACACCCTGGCGGTCCCCTTGACATTCCTGTCCCCCAGGCGTTCATCGCTGTACCACACACTGCACTTTCTTCCTACCTCCATCACCCCCACATCTCATTCAACTGGGTTTATTATCAGCTCTGGTGTCTCTGTTATTTTGAGCATCTGTGTAAAAGCTAGTGAATGCTTGTAAACACGTGGACGCGCGGAGTCGAGCTTCACCGACGGGGAACTTTCATCTACAGTACGTGCCGTCTTGAAACAAATCGTCCTTAACGTGAATTGTTTTCAATTCTTTCTGAGTGGGCCCCCGTCCTCAGAAGAAACCAGTTGAGCCATCACTCAGTGACCCCCCCCCCCACACCCCACCCTGATCCATCTCCTCTGTACAATCTCCTATCTCACTCAACTACCTTCTCCCTTCGTCTTATTCCACTGACCATGCATGTTCCAAAAACAGATCTCATTTTCATTCGCCACGCAACATACCCCCCGCCACCACCTCACACATACGCACCATCCCACTTTGCCCCCACCCTCCAGCCCTTTGCACCAATGCTCTTCTGGGTTATCTCCTTTCCAAGTCCAAGGCTAATCCCCCTCCAGTTCCTGTCCAAGTCCACCATCTCACCTCCTCATTGCTCCACCTAAGCCCCACCTTCACCCCCTCTCCTACCCACCCAAAAACCATATCCGCATATACGCTGGAATTTGGGGGCATGTGTCAGGGGGGTGTTCCTCCCATCCCGAGCCCCTTGGCCAGTATATAACCCTGGCTGTGTATGCACTTATTTGCTCTTTCTGTCAGTCCAGCACTCCTGAATTGCAGGGTGCCACACTTCTGAGGTGAAGGTGGTGGACCAAGGGTGAAAACTGCAAAAGCAACAAAGAAGTAAAAAAGAGTGTGGCACGGTTAGTCGGCCAATCCCTTGTCTATCCGGAAAAGGATGGAGAACTCCCACGCAAAGACCCCGGCAGAATGCCTGACGTACTTCGGGGTGAACGAGATCACCGGCCTCTCCCCAGACCAGTTCAAGAAGAACCTGGAGAAGTACGGCTACAATGGTGAGAGTGCAGGGGGATGGATGGGGTGGGCACACTCACAAACTTCTCATGTTTGACCATCAAGGGAAGCACCTCTGTGACCGTATCAGAATATTCCACAAGATATTCGGCGCTTCTAGAGACACTCGCCACTGTTTTAGCGCTGGAGTCGCAACAGCTGGTAGATGCAGGGATATTGGGAAGCGGAGACATTGGGGAGCTATTTAAAGATAGCCAGCGAAGATGGCTTGAGAGCGAGCGAGACAGGTGATGGCTCAAGAAGCTTCCTGGGTGATATATGGTCAGGCACGAGCAGAGGCGGATAATTATAGGCTGGCTCAAATGAGATCTTTAGATGGCTTATGACTAGATGATCCAAAACACTGCTTATCAATAAGCACTAAAAGGCTAATTATTCATAAGACTGTCATATACTGTACTGTACCCTGATGCATGCTCAATAATCCAGGTAGAAAATTCTAAAAAAAAGTTAAGTCTGGTCCTCTGGACATTCAAAAAAACAAAGAAAAACAAAACTAAAAAAGTAGAAACGTTTCGCCTTTCGTCCGAAAGACTTCCTCAGTCTGAGGCGCTGTCATATACTGTAGTCATAATTGTATATGTTTGCATGGTGGTGATGTTTTGAAACCTTTAAGTGAGCAGGTGTTTGTATCTATGTTGCTAAATAATGTGACAACAGGACGTCTTGTGTCATTATTGGATCATTTAGGAGTAGACGTGGAAAAAGTCTGAGAAACTTGTGAGCTCATGGACGTTTCCCAGAAAAATCCACTAACTGTGTTTTACTTTTC
>JBBPBX010000759.1:62781-76204 GCA_038048925.1 Garcialebias charrua | reverse complement strand
TATATATATATATTTATATACAGTGCTGGGCAGCGCTAATTAAAAAATTAGTTCCACAATTTCTAAAA
Organism: Garcialebias charrua; assembly: GCA_038048925.1. Classification (NCBI taxonomy): domain Eukaryota; kingdom Metazoa; phylum Chordata; class Actinopteri; order Cyprinodontiformes; family Rivulidae; genus Garcialebias; species Garcialebias charrua. The sequence continues at coordinate 76,136 of JBBPBX010000759.1, read as the reverse complement.
CGCTTATTAATTTTTTTAGGTCCACAATTTCAAAAGCACAAATGTCTTATGAAAATTAGGGGAAGCTAATCTAATCCGCTATTTATATATTTATATATTATATATATATATATATATTTATATATAGCCGGCAGCGTTATGCAATATTTGCACTACACTGCCAACTGAAAAGTAACAAAAATGATCCTAAAAGGATGAAATTACAAAAATCAAAGGATTTATTTAATACTTTACGTACATATATTCTATTCGGCCACGAAATTAACAAAAAATAGAATGATCTTTTAATCCCTAAAACCACTTTTAAATCTCAAATACACGGGTGTGTCGCCACCGCATTTATACATAAAAGTAACCCAAATACATAAAACTAACGACTCACCGTCGAATGGTCGACACAAAACACACAATAAAATCCTCCGGCCACGTTAATTTGGCTTGAAACAGCGGGGTTCTCTGCGGATTTATCCATTAGTAACCCAGCACAACCAACCAGCTGGACACAGAGTTAGGTCCAGTTCACCTCTGACCCGGAAGATGTCAAGATTCTATAGGTAGTCAACAGATTTAATGAAAAGTAACTAAAATACATAAAACTAACGACTCACCGTCGAATGGTCGACACAAAACACACAATAAAATCCTCCGGCCGCGTTAATTTGGCTTGAAACAGCGGGGTTCTCTGCGGATTTATCCAAGTACCCAGCACAAACAGCTAGCCACAGAATTAGCCCCTGAGTTCACCTCTGACCCGGAAGATGTCAAGATGGAATAGTCCATTTTTAGTAGGGGGATAAAGAAATCGACCGTTTTTTATTGCGTATTTAATGATCGTTTTCATCGTAACTATAATTATTTTTATGTTAAATGTACATTAACAAGCAGGATCAATGTTAGGGATGTAGGTGACTGGCCGGGGCGCGGCGGGGCCGGGGCCCCATGCTGATTGGGATCCCCAGGCAACGGCATCATTTACCTACATGGTAGATCCGAGTCTGTTCTCCGCTCTGCTCCCTCCCCCCTCCAACCCTCCCTCCTCTCTGCTCTTTACGGTGGGGAAAAAGGTAAAACACCAGCTACGGAGCCAGTATAAGAGCCTTTAAATAAGTTTATTGGTTTTTACTGATAGATAATTAGTTATTAGCGGTACTGCATTTTAAATAAAAATAGCACAAATCCGCTTATGAATTATAAAAGTTAGTCAAACCACAAAAACGCTGACAAAAAGTTTAGGTCCACTGTAAGCGGATTAGCGCTTTAGCGCTCTCTAGCGTTCATGTGCCCACCACTGTATATATATATATATATATATATATATATATATATATATATATATATATATATATATATATATATATATATATATATATATATAGTATATAAACTGAGTATGTATACCTTAGATATTTGTGTAAAATGAGCTGTTATCAGGGACTTGCTGGTTTAAAGAGCTAATATATATTTTCTAACAAGCTCAGATTCATGTGAGGCCAATAAACCTGTTTTATTTGAGCCTCTAGATGTCAACATCAACCTGCACTAAACTTGGACGAATCACGAAGCTGCATCAGCAGAGAGGTGAACCGTTTCACATGTTGTTCACCTGTCGTTGTGTGTTTAATCACATGACGTCAACGGCCTGCGCTGACCCACTCACCTTTCCTCATGAAGGGGGAGATGGACTGATCAAAAACCGGTGTCGGGATGCAGGAGTAGTTGGCCATCGGGTTTTCCTTCATGCTCTTAAAAGACGTGAGCTCCACAATTTGGCTGATCACCTCATCGGAGAGGGACAAGTCCAGATACCTCATGATGCGCTCCACTTCACGCCGAGGGTTCTGTGGGCTCAACAGGTGACGTTAGTGCAAACACCGAGTTTATTTTCACAAACTAAACACTGGATCATAGGACGAGCACAACAGGCTTTTGTAGCTGTAAAATGTATCAAACTACCTCCTTCATGTCCTCATAGAAGATGTAAAGGATGTTCTTCTTTTCCCTTTCCTCCCAGTAACCTTTCACGTGATCATACCAGGAGCCCCAAGCTACTGTGGAGATTAAAGAAAAACAAACTCTAACACAAGTTTATTAATGCATGAAAACATTACAGTTGCAGGCAGCAAATATATTCTCCCGAGCTGATGTTTTTATGTGACTGCTGCTTGGAGATTTATTAGTTATTTGCTTTCTTTTATTATTTCAAACTGGGAACTTGGTGTTATTATCAATAACAGCTGCTGTAATTGATAATAATAACCTTCACACTATAATTACTACGTCTTAACTAGAGACCTGCGAAAATGCAGTGTGAATGCTTATTGCTGAAGAACTAGCTTAAAAAACAGCTGAAATTAGCAACAAAAAATACATGTTGAAATGGAAGGACAAGCCTAAGTTAGCAGAAGAGCGCAGAAAGAACACAAATAAGAAGAAACTGTAACGGACTCCCAAGAAATGAGCAGAAAAATAAGGAAATTAGCAAAAAAGGCTAAAATTAGCTATGAAAATAGCTGAAAAGAAACTGAAAAGGAAGAAAGAAGCTTAAACTACCTTAAGTAAAGCGGAAGGAAATGAAATAAGCTAAAACAATGTGGAATTAGCAGAAAAATCCAATTTTAGCACAAAACAGCTAAATAGTAGCTAATAGCAAAAAAAGATGAAACTAGCAGAAACATCTGAAATAAGCATAAATGGTGAAATTATCCTAAATAAGTTAATTAGGCTGAATGTAGCAGAACTTATCATCAAAAACTTGAACTTATCTGAAAACAGCTGAAATTAGCTAAAAATGCTAAAAAGTTAGCTGAAAGGGTAGAACAAGTTAAAGGTGGTGTGACATGATTTTAGAACTGTGCATAAAGTGGCACAACATATACAGGTAGTCCCCGACTTACGAACGAGTTCCGGACACAGTTTTTAAAGATGGAGTGAGTTGAATTGTCTCCCATTCACATAAAGGGCTCACTTTATGTGAAAGGGAGACGGGACTACCTGTATATGTTGTGCCACTTTATGCACAGTCTAGCCTGTATGAATAAAGGTTGAATGAAATTCAACTCACTCCTTCATCTTTAAAAACTGTGTTAGGATAGGCTAAGTGCTTGTAACTGTACAGTACTGTACATTTATTTATTTATTTATAAAAAAAAAAATGTATATACAGTATATATATATTTACGTCTGAAACGGCGTAAGTCGAGGGATTCGTAAGTCGAAGACTACTTTTATATGTTGTATCATTCATCTAGGTTCGTTTTTACAAGCAAAATGATAAATCACTGAAAATTTGTTTCCAAAAGAGATTTTAAAATTGGCGCCGTGTTTCGTCATGGGACATCCGGGTACTTACGCATGCAACGTCGTGACGTAGAGACAAGAAGTTCCGTCTGCCGCTGCTATTAGCACGCAGTGTCATTGTCTTCAAGATCGCCTATTTTCTTTTGTATAACTTGAAAAATGCCGGTACGTTGTGTCTCATTTGGGTGTTCCAACATCGCCTGCTCTGTAGACAACTGCGATCGGGTTCCAGCCCTTCACCCTCGGAACCTTGCTCATCTGACATGTTGGACTCTCCCTCGCACCCTGAACGGTAAGACTCAAATAAATACAGCTGCAGTCCTACAGTGGAACCAGCTGTTTCTTGTTCATCACTCGAACTAACTTCGACTTCCTAAACTGAAGACGAATCTCTCATATCTTCACTTAAATTGCTTATGTCCTCGGTTTATATATTCACTGCTATTTGTTATTTACAAGGTGCGTTCTGGCCATTGCGTCATAAAAATGCGTCGGCGTTTGACTGCGATGCACTGCAGAGTTACGTAATTAAAACGATTTTGTTTAAAAATACTTTTATATATTAATTATTCAAAGCATCTGTGAACAAACAATCAAAGCTGAGTAGCTCCTCTTTCTAAAATGTCTATGTTTTAGCATCATGTCACAACACCTTTAAAGAAGATTTGTTTGTCCACTTAGGCTGAGAGAAGCAGAAATTAGCATACAAAGGTGGAAATTATATGAAAAAGCTAAATAAAAATAAAAATAAAAAACAGCTGAAAAGCTGCTAAAAAAAAGGCCAAAACTAAAATTACCAGGAGGAAAAGGAGAGAGAGTGAAATTTTTCTGATTTAGGCAGAAAAAGTTTCAATTAGTGCAAATAATGTGGAATTATCTGGGGGAAAAAAACTAAAATTTGCATAAAATCAGCTAAATAGTAGCTGAAATAGCAGGAACAGAAGTTAGAAGAACCACAAAAATGTACCGGTAGTTAGCAGAAATAATCTAAAGGATCACAAAACAGCTGAAAAAACAGCTGAAAGTAGCTAGAAAGAAATGCTTAAATTTTCGCAAGGAAGCTGAACGATACCGAATCAGAACAAAATGTGAAAGGAGCAGTAAAAGGTTTTTGGTGTTATCATTGATGACAAACTGACATGGAAACAACACATAAATTCTGTAATTATAAAAATGTCTAAATCTATTGCAGTACTGTACAAAGTCAGAGACTTATTAAACTATAAAGCTCTGTATTTGTTGTATAACACAATCATTGTTCCACACTTAATCTATTGTATTGATGTTTGGGAGAAAGCGTGTAAAACAATTACAAAGCCTATTTTTGTATTACAGAAAAGAGCTGTAAGAATTATCACTAGAAAACATTACTGTCATCCATCAAGCACATTATTTTATCAACTTAAGTTATTGAAGTTCCATGATTTGGTAGATTATAATATTTCATCAGTTATGTATAGGGCTCAGAATAATGCATTACGGTACCTTTAAATATCCAAATACATTTTGTTAAAAGACAAAGTTGTTATAATCTTAAGGGGACAGAGATATTTGTAAAACCAAAATTCAGAACTAGTTTGAAGTGTAGTGATACACCTCATCTCTGATATTGTAGGCTTGACCTTCAAGTACACCTCTCTGCATCTCTCTGAAACTCTAAGTGTTACACCTTCTTGAAGCCCTCAAGGAGACGAGTGGACACTATTTTGGTTAACAATTATTATGAATTAATGGACACTAATTAATCAGATTGAACTTTCTCTTTAATGTGTGTTAATTCAGAATTGATCTACAGTATATTTTGTCATTTTAATGATGATCTGTTACTTGCATGAGTTTGACCCTTCTGCTGGTTTATTTCTGCAGAACAAGTAGGTTTTAAGTATTATGGCACAGTTCAGGGTAAACTTTTAACTTGCAACTTCCTTCTCTGTTTTGTCTGTGAAAGTTAGCCATAATATTCTCTGTGCTCACAAGCAGGCCATCTGGCCGTTTCTGTAAACAGTTTTCCTGTTGTTCGTCAGAGACAGTTCTGCCTATCAGATGAAATATCCATCTCTTATTTTGTTAAACCAGCCAATAGTTATTAAGGAGGTGGGTCAGACCCCGCCTCCCATATAAAGGTGCACTTCCTATTTTGACTTTAGAGTCAAAGGGAAGAACCTCTTAAGAACTTGGTTCCTTCTCTGGAAGAAGCTGGAGACGTTCCGGTCATTGTGTCAACTAGACCCACGTTTCAGCTGGTGTTACGGTAAAGCTTACTGTAACCCACTCACTCATTTTCTGAAAGAATTTGTTTTCGGAAGTTTTATTTTGAAAATCAGTCAGCGCGCTTGACCTTTGTTTCCTGCCGAGGGAGGCGAGTTTCCTCGTATCGTGAATCAGCCACAAACGCTGAAGTTTCAACTGGACGGCCGTTGGACAAACCCATCCACGTGTGTGTCCAGACACTTCTCCACTCTTATCTCCAAGAGACGAACCGTCAACAGGTAACGAGTCGTGGTGTGTTTGAACGTGCGGGAGCCCAGCAGTCTGCTCGTGTGGGAAAAAAGTGCCACCCTGTCTGCTCAAAATAATCAACTTCAGTTAACTTAGCTTTCACTTATTTCTTCCTCCTATTTCTTATTTTTCATAAGCTATTAATCTGTCAAGTAATGTGCCAACAGTAAAGTTCCTAACTGTCTGTTTGTTTTAATTTGAATTCTTGTCAACGTAGTTAGTAAATCAGAGCTAATATCGATACAAATGTTTATTGTAATTTTGTGATTATTTCAATAAAAGGTCTATTTTCTGGTAGACCAACATAAGTTGAAGTCTCTCGTGAAATTACATTTTTCCTAATTACAGTAAAAGCAATTTAGTACCGGAAAAAGGAAGAACTCGCGAATTGGTGGCAAGTTTGTGCAGATAAACTCTGATCAGACCTGCGCATCTAAAAATATAGGTAAGTCAGTAAACTGACTAATAACTCCTATATCATTACAGAAGGGACGGTCTACCTCAATCCAGGGAATTAGATTATGGAATGGTTTGGAGAATTAAGTTAAAAATGCCAAGTCAATGTTTAAATTTAAGAAAATTATCAAAACTGAATTGTTAAAAATATATATATACTGTATATATATGAAGTAGTTTAATGTGTATTGTATTAGAGTTAGAAAATTAGAAAGAGTTATTCATTTTGTTCTGTTACTTGTAGATAATTAGTGTTTGAACTGATTGTTTGAAAAACGGGGCAGATATAATAAGATTTTTTTTTCTTCCCTTCTGCTACGTTTCATTTTACATTTTGTATTCGTATCATTTATGGGATTGTTTGGTATTGTATTTTAAAATGAATACATTTATATAAAAAAATTAAAGGTTGTAAACATATCTAAAGATCTGAAGGATGTAAAATGAGCTCAAATCATTTTCTGTGAGAAAAAAATTGGCAGAAAAGGCTAAATATTTCAAATAGCTAAAGTTGCACCAGTACCAACAGTCATAACAGGATGGTCCTGAAAGAGCTGAACGTTTTAATATATGATTTGTTGAAATAGCTTAAAACTGCAGGATGAGAAAGTTGCTGAAAAATGTACTGAAGAAAATTGGATTACAATAGTGTGAGTGTTTCATAAAGATAAACAAAGCAACACAATGTTGTATAAAGAGTTTTAAGGAGTGTTTCCATCTGAGAGCTGCTAATCTCCTCGTGGACACCGAAGCACAAGTTTCTCACGTCTCAAACCCTTTGAGACATGAAACACGAGATGCCAGGGATTTCTAAAGCACTTTTATATTATGGAAGTGCATAAAACCCTTAAGGCTCTGGTTTAACTGGTGAGCACGCAAGATGATTTGATTACAGCAGACAGAAATAACCAGGGAACAAAGCAAAGAAACTGAGTCTGCTTACGCTCTCCTCGCATAAACTTGTGGACAAATTCATCGTAGGGCCCCGGCTCAGGCTGGGTCTTGTTCATTAGATGGAAGTAGTAGTAGCTCACCAGGTTGTCTTTGGCGTTGCGTGCCACATAGATGGCCTTCACACATAAACCAGAGACAGGAAAAGATTCACAGCATCAAAACAGAGAGGATTTTATCACAGGGCAGTTAGTTTGACACAGTATAATCAACCTCTAACCCTTATTTCCTGACTTTTATTTTGACCTTTGACTCCCATCAGTGCACATTAACTGGTTAGTTAGAGGCAATAAAACAGGGTGTGGTATCCTCACTATGATAAAGCTGTCAAAGACCAGAGCTTACTTTGCATTTGTTTTCCCAAAATCCTGGAGGCACCAGCTGAAAAGGAAGATGGGTCTTAATGAGACGTGGTGGATCCATGTTAGCCAGAAGATCAAGACCTAAATATAAACACAGGAATTGTGAATTAAAAACTTCAAGCACACTTCATTTTTCTTCCCAGGGCAAGATGAAAGGACTGTGGCGTGATGTCAGGTCATGTGGTTTTCAGCATTTTGCAGTAAAAGACAAAGCATGAAGTCAAGACGTTAAACTTAATTAGTTTTGAAAGTGGAAAAAGAGTAACATGTTTATGGGATTCATGTGAACAGATTTTGGAACAGAACAAGAGGAAGACCTTAGAGAAGAAACATTAAAGCTGCTATATGTAACTTTTCTAACAATATATTTTTAACATATTTCTTGACTCTGTCACTAGATTGATGTTAGAGAGGTAATCTCTGAAAAAAAACAAAACAAAAAAAATTGTCCCCTTGCTTCTCCAGGTGGTAAATAAGCATTTCTAAAAAGAAAAAGTGACCCGCCATTTTCCAGCCAATAAAAACAAAGTTTGTAACCAGCCAATAAAAACAGAGCTTGAATTTGAATTTTAACAGACCACAAGGGGGCAGAGCCATATATGGCTCTGAGGGGGAGGGATCAGAATGCTTTGCTTGTTGAAATTTTTTTCAAGTGCTGCAGTTCTACAGAAACTGCAGACTGAACCTTTAACAAGGCCTGGTGGGTCATTTTGGCCCTGGTGCAGCAGGAGGAGGATTAATCTAAACTCAGAGGAGTTACAATAAGTGAACCAACATTTAGGTTTAAACACAATACATGTAGTTCAGCATTAAAAATATTGTCAGATGATTTGTGGGAGTGATGTTCTGTAAAACGGTTATCTTTAACTTCTTATCAGCCCTGATGTCGTTTTAATACTAAAGCGTATGTTGTTATCATTCCTCTGTCTCTGCCCAGAACTAGTGCCCCAGAAAATCTGCTAAATACAGAGCATCCTGATGCATGGTCGATAAATAAATGCAGAGCATCCTGATGCACGCTCGATAAATAAATACAGAGCATCCTGATGCATGCTCAATAAATAAATACAGAGCATCCCGATGCATGGTCGATAAATAAATACAGAGCATCCTGAGGCATGCTCAACAAATAAATACAGAGCATCCTGATGCATGCTCAATAAATAAATACAGAGCATCCTGATGCATACTCGATAAATGAATTTAGAGCACCCTGATGCATGCTCAACAAATAAATACAGAGCATCCTGATGCATGCTCAATAAATAAATACAGAGCATCCAGATGCATGCTCAATAAATAATACAGAGCATCCTGATGCATGCTCGATAAATAAATACAGAGCATCCAGATGCATGCTCAATAAATAATACAGAGCATCCTGATGCATGCTCGATAAATAAATACAGAGCATCCTGATGCATGCTCAATAAATAATACAGAGCATCCTGATGCATGCTCGATAAATAATACAGAGCATCCTGATGCATGCTCGATAAATAAATACAGAGCATCATGATGCATGCTCGATAAATAAACACAGAGCATCCTGATGCATGCTCTATAAATAAATACAGAGCATCCTGATGCACGCTCAATAAATAAATACAAAGCATCCTGATGCATGCTCGATAAATAAATACAGAGCATCCTGATGCATGCTCTATAAATAAATACAGAGCATCCTGATGCACGCTCAATAAATAAATACAAAGCATCCTGATGCATGCTCGATAAATAAACACAGGGAATCCTGATGCATGCTCTATAAATAAATACAGAGCATCATGATGCATGCTCGATAAATAAACACAGAGCATCCTGATGCATGCTCTATAAATAAATACATAGCATCCTGATGCACGCTCAATAAATAAATACAAAGCATCCTGATGCATGCTCAACAAATAAATACAGAGCATCCTGATGCATGCTCAATAAATAAATACAGAGCATCCTGATGCATACTCGATAAATAAATACAGAGCACCCCAATGCATGCTCAACAAATAAATACAGAGCATCCTGATGCATGCTCGATAAATAAATAGAGAGCACCCTTATGCATGTTTGATAAATAAATACAGAGCACCCCAATGCATGCTCAACAAATAAATACAGAGCATCCTGATGCATGCTCGATAAATAAATACAGAGCACCCTTATGCATGCTCGATAAATAAACACAGAGCATCCTGATGCATGCTCTATAAATAAATACAGAGCATCCTGATGCACGCTCAATAAATAAATACAAAGCATCCTGATGCATGCTCAACAAATAAATACAGAGCATCCTGATGCATGGTCAATAAATAAATACAGAGCATCCTGATGCATACTCGATAAATAAATACACAGCACCCCAATGCATGCTCAACAAATAAATACAGAGCATCCTGATGCATGCTCGATAAATAAATACAGAGCATCCTGATGCATGCTCGATAAATAAATACAGAGCACCCCAATGCATGCTCAACAAATAAATACAGAGCATCCAGATGCGTGCTTAATAAATAAATACAGAGCACCCTTATGCATGTTTGATAAATAAATAAATACAGAGCATCCTGATGCATACTCGATAAATAAATACAGAGCACCCCAATGCATGCTCAACAAATAAATACAGAGCATCCAGATGCGTGCTTAATAAATAAATACAGAGCACCCTTATGCATGTTTGATAAATAAATAAATACAGAGCATCCTGAAACATGCTCAATAAATAAATAAACACAGAGCATCCTGATGCACGCTCAATAAATAAATACAGAGCATCCTGATGCATGCTCTATAAATAAATACAGAGCATCCTGATGCACGCTCAATAAATAAATACAAAGCATCCTGATGCATGCTCGATAAATAAACACAGGGCATCCTGATGCATGCTCTATAAATAAATACAGAGCATCATGATGCATGCTCGATAAATAAACACAGAGCATCCTGATGCATGCTCTATAAATAAATACAGAGCATCCTGATGCACGCTCAATAAATAAATACAGAGCATCCTGATGCACGCTCAATAAATAAATACAAAGCATCCTGATGCATGCTCGATAAATAAACACAGAGCATCCTGATGCATGCTCAACAAATAAATACAGAGCATCCTGATGCATGCTCAATAAATAAATAAAGAGCATCCTGATGCATACTCGATAAATAAATACAGAGCACCCCAATGCATGCTCAACAAATAAATACAGAGCATCCAGATGCATGCTTAATAAATAAATACAGAGCACCCTTATGCATGTTTGATAAATAAATAAATACAGAGCATCCTGAAACATGCTCAATAAATAAATAAATACAGATCATCTTGATGCACGTTTGATAAATAAATAAATACAGAGCATCCTGATGCATGATTGATAAATAAATAAATACAGAGCATCCTGATGCATGCTTGATAAATAAATACAGAGCATCCTGATGCATGCTCGATAAATAAATACAGAGCATCCTGATGCATGCTCAACAAATAAATACATATCATTCTGATGCATGCTTGATAAATAAATACAGAGCATCCTGATGCATGCTCAATAAATAAATAAATACAGAGCACCCTGATGCATGTTTGATAAATAAATAAATACAGAGCATCCGGTTACATGCTCAATAAATAAATAAATAAATAAATACAGAGCATCCTGATGCATGTTTGATAAATGAATAAATAAATAAATACAAAGCATCCTGATGCATGTTTGATAAATAAATAAACACAGAGCATCCTGATGCATGTTTGATTAAAAAAAATACAGAGCATCCTGATGATCTTTCTCAAAAACAACAACTGGTATACATTAGCTGTTATTAAATATCTGCGCCTGTGAATGACACTGATCGTCGCTGTTTTCTCAACCGGAAAACGTCCATGTCTCTACGCACATACATCGATACTGACTCAGTGGAGCAGTTGCTCTCTCATTTTCTAAAGTCAAAGTGCAAACTTTCTTTTGGCTGAAAAATTCCACATTATCCACACAATGAGGCAAACGTTGGTCGTGTTTATTAATTCACTCCTCACACAGTGATCGCTTGAGACAGGCCCCAGCTCCACCACATCTCTGCATGAACAGAAGGAAGAAGCTGGATGGATGGACAGCAACAAACTGAACAAATAATATTTGAATTACAGCAATCACTCGCGGTTTGTTTATTGGACTCACTCTTTTTCAAAATAAGAGTGGATGTAACACACAAGTGGCCGATTGATGGATGAGCCACACGATTGGCATGGAATTTTTATTTAAAATAAATTATTTTAAATTATTTGGCACCTGCTGCACCTCTGTGCAGCCCACACTGCAGGACAAACTTCCTCCTACAGCTGATCACTGGTCAGAAGTGGGCGTGGCCAAGCATGCTTGCAGGTGGTAATGAGCAGAGGAGGCAGGGAGCTGAAATCATGACATTCTGTGCTCTTTAAGAGCGTAGAAACATATATATATATATATACAGTATATATATATATATATATATATATATATATATATATATATATATATATATATATATATATATATATATATATATATATATATATATATATATATATATATATATATATATATATATATATATATATATATATATATATATATATATATATATATATATATATATATATATATATATATATATATATATATATATATATATATATATATATATATATATATATATATATATATATATATATATATATATATATATATATATACATACTATATATATATATATATATATATATATATATATATATATATTAGAGCTGTCATCGGGCCGGAAATCCACGGCCCTACCCTACCCGAGCCCTTAGTTTAATTACCCAAGCCCGAGGGAGCCCGCTGATTTCCTAGAAATCACCGCCCGACCCGACCCTACCCGATTAAAAAAAAAAAAAAAAAAAAAAAAAAAAAACACTACGTTTATTTATTAAGCTTTTACTGCGTTCTCCCACTCAGCAAAAGAACTTGATGTTGTTCTTCTGTGTTTTGATGGAGGAGGTGTGAGCGCGCTGCTCGCGGTGACTTTTGATGTTGAAGCTTCAGGAATGTCAGGAATGCGGCAACTTGTTCCGCCGCAGATGAGAGCAGTGTGCGGACGTGAGCGTGCACCTGACGCACGTCAGCTGGTGACATCATTTTGAGCTTGTTAAAGTTAGGCCACAGAAATAATGCAACTCTGTGCAAGTCGTGGATAATAATTTTGCGCTCCAGCACTTCTGCATGTGCGGCGCAGAAACGCCTGCTGCGGAGAGTCTGTGTGTGAGGACTGGCAGTGTTGCTTCAGTTTCTCATTCCAGAGACAAACCAGGTTGATGGTGGGATATTTGTCACCCTCCAGTTCTCTCTGTGCACGGTAAAATGGTTCGAGAAATGTCACTAAAAAGTCCAGCATGTCGGGGGAGACGCTGTCCAGGCGCGCCTGCTCTCTGGCTGAGTTGCGCAATTTAGTGGCTGCGCTGCGGTTTTCACCATCTAAATTCACTCTATTAATTATTTCCTCATCAGTAAACTTACTGCCTTATATTCTTTACAAGCAGATTAAAACAATTTTATATTGTGTGCATTTTTATTTAGTTTTGTTTGTGCTGTATGATTAAAAAAAACCACATCAAAGCCCGAGCCCGACCCGGCCCGCGCCAATCAAACGCAAAAATATGGCCCTACCCTACCCGAAGTCGGGTAGGGCTCGGGTAGGGTCGGGCTCGGGCGAAGAAACGACACCTCTAATATATATATATATATATATATATATATA